>MU226255.1:2960825-2980969 GCA_018584345.1 Thuja plicata
GTAAATTTTTTGTGTGTCATTTGACACTTGTGTTTTGTACTTAAGGCCATGACATGTCAACTTGGGAATGGTTGTCCACCTACCTAGATTAGTACATTGGTGAATCCCCATATGCATACCTTGGGTTAGAAGATGGGAGTGTGGTCACCTCATTGAAATTTTGAAATTACTCTTAGAGTGGACTTTTAGAGGGGTTGTGGAGTGTCCAGGGGTGTTTTGAGGTCATTTTTAGGTAGCCCACTTGTTATACCAATAGTTAAGGGCCTTTTTAAACCTAGGATAGCCCCTATTTGACCATGTGAACCTTCCAAAAAGTTTATTTCCCAAGTTGGACGAAAATCAACTCTTGTGAGGCTTGACTTGGATAGAACACCATTCCATATTTGTGTTAAGACATGCTTCCCCTTTTTGAAGCTTCCTCCTTTAGTTCCATTTTTGGTAAGGTGTAAGAGTTTAGGGAAGAGGGAGAAATTAGAGAAAAAAATTTCTCCCCATGAGCTTTCTAGAGGGCTTTTTAGTGGGAACTCTCCAAGTTGGAGAGTTTGAACACTCACTCCCTAATTTTAGGGACATTGCTAGAATTGGAGATCTTGGAAGGAGGGATTTGGCAAAAAGGGAGCTCTTCTACAACTTTCTTCCTTAAGCTTGGATTTTAGGTTGGTGGACATTATGCAACTCTCTTCCTCTCATGTAAACTTATGTGTTCTTGATATATGTTTATTGTTGTGCTTGATGGACTTGTTGAATGCCTTGAATCTTGTTATTTTTGAGATGTTTGATGTTGTTGCAAGTTTTCTTTTTTCTTTTGTCTCCTTTGTATGTTTTTTTAATGGGAGTATCAAGACTCACTCACCCTTGGGAGGGAAGAGTAGTATTGGGGGTGGAGGTGTTATGACAGCCCTTGGTGTAGAGTCTCTCCTCAAGAAGGAGAGGGAAAAAAGCATGGAGTATGGGCTCCATGAAGCCTCTCTCATAGTGCTTCATTGGGGGTCATAAGGGTTTGACATTTTTCTTGTTGCAAATGTGAAAGGGAGAATGTTTTGGGCAGCCATGTGAAGGCTGAAATTTTTATGTTTTGGGTAGGCCTTCTCCCTTGGGTACTTGGTCCAATTCACCCCAAGTAGGATCCTTTAATGATCCTTTGTAAAAGCCTTTGGATTGGGAGTTTTATGTAATGTTGCATGTTCTTGTTTTTTGTTGTGGTATGAGTGTTTTTCCCACCTTTTTTTGATTCTCCAAGCTTGGGGTGGCCTCATAAGAGGCCTAGGTTGGGTGGAGAGCTGCCCCATGGTTTCAATTTTTCCCTTGTTTTAGTTTTGTAATGTAGATTTGGAGATGGAAGTTACATAGAAGTTGAAATGAGCATGGAAGAAAGGAGAAAGTAGTTGTTATGTTCATCACATCATGTTACCCATTTTTTTTGTAAAGACCTTGAAGTATTAGTTAACATTGTATTTAGTAAAGAAAAAATATATTGAAAAGAGCCTTTAAGGCTGAAAGTGAAAGTTAATTTACTTGTTATTAGGACGAAGCCATTTATGTAAGAGAAAAGAAGTATTGTGGTAGAAAAAGTATGTTATCTTTGAAAACATTATGAGAGGTTATTTGGAGTTTTTTATTTTTTTTTAAAATAGAGCAATAACATTAGGGTTTGGGGGAGAACAATTTGTAAGAGAGAAAAATAACAAAGAGATATCTTTTGGTTACTTCATATCTACCCTAACCCTAATTTTGAATTAGGGTTAGGGATCTCTAATTGAAATGGGAAAAGAGGGGGAAACCTTTTCCTCCCTTTAGGTTGTGATTATTTATTTCTTTTATCTTTTAGTCTACTTTTAATGGGAAATTACATTCCCTATTTAATGTATTTTTAGGTAGTTTATTAAAAGTTATTATTTGACTTGGAAATCTTTATGGTTGAAGAGACAACTTGGTTAGTAAATTCAATAATGAAAATTACGTTAACTAAGGGATAAGAATGAATTAAAATAATATCCCTATAACATTAATATTATCCACTCAATATGAATTCACGAAGAGAATATAGCAACATTTTTGTTAAGTGAGAATAAACGTTTAAGTTAGAAAGACATATCTTCAAAGATTATATATGTCCTGACATTAATAATATGATAATTTATTAAATAACTAAATAAATAAATAAAAATATTCATAATAATAGTAATAATAATAATAATGAGATATCAAGGTTGAAGATTTAATTGGATATTTTAGATATATTTAAAGGGAAAACCTAATTAAAGTTTTTAGGTAAACATAGGGACTCTTAATGTTATTTTTATGTGGCCAGTATACTGACTACTATAAAAATAATATTAATGAAGTACCTTAACCTAGAGGGATTTAAATTAACATAGAATCCTTTAGCTTTTAAGCAACCTGATTTTTCAAATAACCCTGGAGACGGAGGATAGGGAGTTTCTCTCTCTTTCTCCACATCATCAAACTCTATTACTCAATAATTGGGTCGACTCGTAAAATTAAATAACATCACCTTGTGCATCTAAAAAATTTAGAAGACGCCTAGGGTTAAGGGAGGTTGATGCTTAGTCATGATTCCCCTTAGACCCTTTTGTTAATAATATTACTAATGAATTTCACCCTTCAAAAAAAAAGTTGTTGCATTTTTGGGCGCAAAATTTTGGGCATGACAAATGATGACAAATATTGGAAATAGGAGCAGCGACTTGGGACACTCATCCTTTCTATCAAATCATATCTATTCAAAAAAGTAAAAAAATCTTTCATATCATTCCATTCTATTAGATCAATCTCAGAAAACATCTATCCAAACTAACTTCTTTCTAACTAGCACATGCATTACTCAAAAATTTTGTGCATGGTAGATTGCATTCATTTATTGCATAAGAAAAATCCAAAACATGTGCATAGTAGATCATATAATCAATGCATCCATCATCAATAACATCATAACTAACATAGGAATGCATTCATCATCATCATATAGTGATTCACTTTTTCAACAAATTAATGCTCATCTGACGCATTTTCTATGCTTAATTTGTTGAGGGGGCATATAGTCCACTTGCTATCATTGGGGCAAGCTGGGGCAAGATCAAATCTGAAAATTCTTTGACACTGCGAAAAGTCACATCGCATCAAAGAGGGGCAAATGTAGACACCTGAAAATGGACAGGCTTGTGACTTTACATTAAAAACACTAATTTTTATCTATTAATTAATGGTTTTTAATCATTAATTAATCATCTATTTTCCTCTAAATTCATTCCCCAAATCATCTATGCAAATTCCCAAAATTAATTAAATAATTAATTTTATTTAATTAATTAACCTTAATTGATTAATTATCATTAATTAATTAATTAATTAAATTTAATTTCCTATAGTTTAAATCCAAATATTTAAACTTACTAATTAAATTCTTCCAATTAAATTAATTTAATTTCATTCAATAAAGCAATTCTAAATCAAAAAGAATTCAATTATCTCATATGTTGAAAATATTAATTAAATAAATGAATTAAATATTCATTTATCTTCAAAGAAATAAATCTAATCAGATCACATGGGTTACTCCACCCACCTCTCCAGTCCACATGGGTAGCTTCACCCACCTCTTCAATTCAAAAAGGTATTTCACAATTAGCTCTTGAGTCCACCAAACTTTATCTCCTCTTTACCAAATGAAGAGGTGGAGTTTACTGATGGCTTCTCCAGTTCCCTTTGATCTCAACCATTCATCTCCCTATCTCTGGGATTGATCTCAACCATTCATATCATCACCAAATCCTATATAATAAACCCTTCATAACCATTTGAAGGATCTAGGATTTCAAGCTCTCGTGCGCCATTACTATGTCAGTTCCGTTCTAGCATTCTAGCCATCTTGCGATCACACACTCATTTCAATTAGCAATTTCTCGATGCTTCTCAAGTCATAAATGCTGCCCACACCAATACTGAGCATCAAGAACAGCATTTTGGAAGGAGTAGAGAGAGACAATAGAAGCTTCAAGCGCTTCGGGGTTTGCATTCATTTGTTTTCCTTTCTTGTGCTTGTACATTTTATTGGTTACTTTTCAAGTTATTCATTTTAGTTGTTATTGTGTACTTGATTTATATCATTTGTGAAACCTTTTCTACTAACCCTTGCCTTTGGAAAGCTTGGGAACCACAAATCATGAAAGAGGAGGCATACACTTTTGTTCAACATAATGGATGAAGAATACCTAGATGAGGATGTTTCAAAACATGTTGACTCTAACAATCTAGAATGGTACCATTTGTTTGAATTACATAGTAAGGAAGATGAATGCACTAGTCATGTAGAGGATAAAGAAGCATCCATTCTTGAGAACCATGTTGACATTTGTGTTGAAATAAATAAAAATGAAAAGAATGATGACATGGACGAATACAATTTGGATCAAGTTGAAGAAGAATGCATACATGGTGAGATTTGTATGGAAACATGTATCAATGACCATGATGATGAGGAAGAAGACTTTCTCAATTTAGATGAAATTTCAAATTTGTTGGATACTGAATATCATAAACATGTTCAGAGAAATAGTGCAAATGTTTTCTCAGTCCACCAGAATGAACAGACTAATGAATTAGTACACATGCAAGAGGAGAAAATTTTAGTAGATAATGAAGGTATTGGCCTGGTTGATGAAGTACATGAAGACACTCAAAAAGATGATCGATCTAGTGAAAGTGTGCATTATGATAATCATACAAGAGAGGATACATGTAAGAATGACCTCAAAATTATTTCAAATCTATTATATAATGAAATAATATAAAATGATCATGCAAACTATTGTGATAATTTTTCAGAGATGATTTCTTTGCATATTTAAATCCATTATATGAGAAGGGTGAAGTATGTTCAGATAGTATGATTAGTATACTAAGTTTTGAAGATGAACGCTATAATGTTGAGAGTATGATATCATCAATAGAAGAACAGGCCAAAGGAATATGTGATGTTTCAAATTTGGAAACTATGGAAGATCTAAACAAAATAATGGATATGAAAGTTTTAGACACATATAATGAAGAAGATGGTATATGGGAAAATATCTCTCCCAAGATAAGTGCACAGTTAGAAACTGAATCACAAAGCAAAAAAGGAAATCAAAATCCTGAGAAATTTAAATATGTCAATAAAGTTGTTCCTCACGAGGAAGGGCATAATAAAATGTTAGGTTTTCTCAATAAATATCCAAGAAGGCATGAAGAATACTTAAGGAACAAATGCAAAATCCATAATTCATCACAAAAGGTGAATAAAGGTTTTACAACCAGGTTTCAAGCGAAATGCAAACATAAAAATCCTTCATTGATTCATAAGTTAAAAGAGAAGTCAGCTAATCATGAGATGATGTATAGTGAGATAAAAATGATAATATTCTCAGGATGTTCATATTACTTCATGATCATAATCAGGTCTTTTATAGAGGAAAGAATTGTAATTCTTTAGGGGGCCTAGGGTACCCAATGAAATTCTCACAAATTAATGCTATATGGTCCACTTCTGCAAAGATTATTGTGATCTTTTTGTGTCTAGATATGAACACACATCCCCAAAATGAGCCACCAGTGGAGCCAAAATTTACAGAAAAATTTCCATATCTAGATAACTCAGGGAAGTATACTCTATACCCATATCATTATGATTTATGTATTTTGTAGCTTTTTATTTCATGAATTGTGCTATTGTTGAATTCTTATGTCTCTCAGCCTATATATTCATATTCAAATCCATAAATATAGTCATTGCATGTTTTTAGCGGGTTTTCCTAACTTTACCATTTTATTATATTATCTTCATGTAGACCCGTGTTGTGATTTTGTAGGTTTTATCCCCCATGATTATGCTACATCTCCCATAGAAGTTATCGTTTGCAACACCATGATTGTAGAAGATGGTTTCTCTGTTCAATGTTTTGTTAAGTTTTATACTCAGCAACATTATCCCACATTGATCTGAGAGTTGAAGTATCAAGTTAATTATATCGGGCCTTTTCGAGGATGTGGTTCATGATGTGGATGACTAGACACGTGGAAGTATGTTAGGATCAGTGGTTAAAACTTAGAAAAGATCAATGGTTGGTGTGATCCCTTGATCAAAAGTTGAATGACCTTTATCCATTGAGAAATCACGCCTAGCTAACAAGTGTCCACTAAGATCTCGCCTGAGTGGGGCCAAAAATAATTAAGCATTGAGCAGATCAGAATTGATTTGATGGTTGGCGTGATTCCACAATCATAAACTAAATGTTTTTTATTCTTCACAAGATCACACATTTATGACACATGTTCTGGACCCACAAGTTCTGAGTAGCTAAGATGGAAGATCTACGGTTAAATCTTGGTGAATATTGACAGTTGGCATGATTTCACTAAGGGAAGATGCACATTGTTTATTATTTATGGGATGATGCCTGATTGACAAGTGTCCTAGGCCTGCAAGTGTTCTAAGCATTGAGATAGTGGGGATAACAGCTGGCAGTACCAGATCAGTTGAATAGAGTGATGAGGAGGCACATTTATTTTAGTATGTGGGAATGGTCGATGGTGGTGTTTTAGCAGAGTGAAAAAGGTGATCAAGTTTTAAGGGAGGCTTAAGGTTGATCAAAAGTTAAAGAACGTCAAATATCAATGTTGAGTGTGATCCCTCAATCAAAAGATGTACATTGTTTTATCCTTCATGGGATCATACCTTAACAACACATGTCCTAGACTGACGGGTTCTAAATATTGAGGATCAGTTGTTAAAGCAAGGAAAGGATTGATGGTTGGCGTGATCCCACGATTAGAAACTAAACATCCTTTATCCATTGTGGGATCGTGTGATGATGACACATTTCCTCGATGATGAAAAGGATAAGATACTTGGGTGCCAGCGTTGACATAGATTTCTTAATGTTATTTTTAATATGTTTATTATTTTCCTACGCTAGTTAGGGTTTCATTTATTATTTGATACGTCATCATTTTCCATGCAGGGTCACAAGGATGGTGAGTACCATGGATCTGTCTGATAATTAGACAATGCAATCTTCATGAAATGAAAAGGATGAGGACATGCAAACATTCTTAAAGAAATATTCACAAGGATGGAAAATACTTGTGGATGGTCGACAACGTCGGTGATTCTGTTCTTAATCCTGAAGTTGTTCAAGATACCAGTGATAGTATCCATTATCAAATAGATTATATGAAAGGATATTTGATTGAAAGTACCATAAGGTTCATAACAAATAATCATTATTTAAATTGTCTCAGACAAATCACAAGTGATTTTCTAGCGACTGTTACTTTGAATCCCAACAATCGACAACCATTTTAAACAAGATCATTCCTTAATTATAACTATGATGTTTAGTTGTTGATCTTAGGGTTAGGTTTTAGTTATGAAGAAACACATTGGTCTGAATCTTGTACGCATCCCTTGGATATTATATAAATATGGATTCCAAGACCATGTGAATAAGGGTATTATCATTATCATTATTCATAGTTCTAGAATTAGATCACAACTACAATATGGACTCGAATGTACTATTATTTCAAAATCAATAAAAGATAAGTGTTTTATATCTTTCTTGTGGTAAGAAATTTTAATTCATTTAAATTATTCCCTTTCAATTGTTGAAGGAAGATTCAATTTCCATTCTTGCAATGCTTGTGTAGATATCTTACATGTCTTTTATCCATGTTTGATTATCAAGGAGTTTGTGAAAAGTTAGTGTTTCCAGCTTCTTGTTCAATTGGTCTCCCAACCAAAGGAGTTAAATTCATTTGAACTAGAAAGGATATAAATAGGCTTAATTTCTCTACATCTATAGCATTCGAATAGTTGATGGTGTTGGAATATGTACTATCTTGCAGGGTTATACATAGGATTGAAAATGAATTAACTCTATTTCCCAAGTTGAAATAGGCACTGATCTTATCAATTATTGGATGTAGTCATTTGATTCATTGTTAAAGTTTTGATATATTCTATATAGAATTCATTCAATTTAGACTTATTTTAAAAGAATTCTTACAATTAACAAAAGCAGTTTTAGTCTTTTAGTTTATGTTGTATTGATTACAGTTTGATTTTTTTCAAGTGCCCTTGCCATACTTGAGAGAGAAGGTTTGAAGTGTATTTTATCTACTATAATAAACATCCAACTAATATATTAAGGGTGAGGTATAGGCCTACCATCCTTGTTCCTACAGAGCCTAAATTGTAGAAGTTCCAACCTTGCCTTTGGTTGAGACTTGTTAGTTTGCCAAATCACTTGGGTTTCCCAACATTCAATTGGAAAGTCCATAGGAAATCTAATCTGTTGATTTGAGAACCAACATGGCCACTATAATTTCTCATGCTGGTAATCAAGTTGATCCAAAAAAAATTGAGGTGATTCTCAATCTATCTATCCATACTAAACAAAAGGATATAAGGATATTATTGGGACTTGCAAGATATTATAGGAGGTTTATCAACGATTTTAGAAAAATAGTAGGACTGTTATATACTTTGTTAACCAAAGATGCATATTTTGAATGGACATTAGCATGTGAAAAGGATTTCCTACGTCTTAAGGTAGTTCTTACTCGAGCCCCTATCCTTAGAGGACCTAACTAGTTAATACATTTTCACTTTCACACGGATGCATCAGACCATGCCATTGGAGTAGTTTTGGGCCAAAAAGAAGGAATTATGGAAAATGTAATTTATTTCATCAACAAAAATATGCAAGTACCAAAGCTAAATTATACTTCCACTGAGAAGGAATTATTAGCAGTTATTTATGTACTTAACAAATCTAGTCACTACATTACTAGTTATCAAGTTTTTGTGGACATAGATCATGCATCCATTAAGTGTCTTATGAACAAGCCTGCAATAATAGGAAGATTGAAAAGATGGGTACTTTTGATGTAGGAATTTGACATTACTATAATTGACAGGCTAGGTAAAGCAAGTGCAGTGGCATATTTTATATCTTGACTCCAAACTAAGAGAGATTCTAGAATTATTGATGACTCTTTTCTAGATGAGCATTTGTTTTATATTGTTGTTCATACACCTTGGTATGCAAATATAGCTAATTATTTAGCTTCTAATAGAATCCTGACTCATTTCTCACCAAATGAGAGAAGGTTTCTTGTTTAAATTAGCTTCAAAATTTCTTGTATAGTTGATTGTTTTTTCTAAATAAGACTAGACCAATTCATGAGAAGGTGTGTCAGAGAGAATGAGACTTATTACATTTTGTATGCATGTCATGATGAGCCAGCTTGTGGACATTTTTTAGCCAAAAGGGTGGAAGTGAAAATCTTGAATACAGGTTATTATTGGTCTACTCTACTCAAGGATGCAACAAAATATACTAGGAAGTGAGAGATCACAAAGGATGGGTAGAACTACTAAATCAGATAGGATGCAATAGTACCCTTAAGTGATTGTTAGATCATTTAACAAATGGGAATTGGAATTTTTTAGACCTATTGATCCTCCCTCAAATGGAAAATCATACATATTAGTGTGTCCTGATTATGCCACCAAATGGGTTGAAGTAAAACCAATGAAACATGTCCGAGATAACAAAGTAGCAGAGTTTCTTTATGAGTAAATTTTACCATCTATGGGGTTCCAAGGGAAAGTATGACTGATCAGGGTGTGCAATTCACTTCCACTTTGATGACAAAATTATTAAATGAGTACAACATAAGGCATAGGAAATCCAACCCTTATCATCCATAGGAAAATGGAAAAGTTGAGATTACCAATAGAGAAATTGAGTCCATTTTTAAAAAATATAGTGACAATACATAGGAAGGATTGGGAAAATAGGTTTCCTGAAGCAATATGGGCCTATGGGACCACATGGAAAAAAAACCATAGGTTTTACACCTTTTGAGATGTTATAAGGAAAGATAGCCATGATGTTTGTCAAGTTTGAATATAAAACACTTAGAATAACACTAGAATTGGATGTGGATCTCTCCACAGCATAGAAAGAATGGATCATTTAGCTAAACTCCTTGGATGAACCCCAGAAGTCAGTCATGTAGCAAAAAAAAAAAGTACATAATCAACATATTAAATGACATGATAGATACATTAAAGACAAAAAAAAATTACATCCTGGTGATTGGAATATTTTGTATAATTCAAGGTACAAGGAAAACATGGGAAAATTGCAAAGCCATTGGTTGGGTCCATATGAAATCACAAAAGTCTTTAAGAATGGTTTTGTGCAACTCTCTTCCATTGGTCCTGTCAAATTCAAACTTCTAGTAAAGGGTTATAGGTTGAGTTTATATCATAAACCGGCTACAAAAAGAAGAGTTTCTATAGTAGTTCACAGTTCAACAAACATCTGAAGTTCTTGTAGCAAAAGTGGGAGGACTTAATGTCCTACCTTCTCTTTATTTATCTATCTTCATGTAGGCATAATAAATACTACCACATCCCATGGGTGTAATTTTTTCCACAAATAATTATCTCACCTCCATACTACTCCACTTGTATTTCACGTCATTCAACTTTCACTTCACTCATCATATCATCATACTTATCACTTGGCATGATGCTTAATGGAATTTACTACTTGGTACGATCAAATACTTATTATATTTATGAATGCAATCAGGTGCATGCAAGATACACATGTATAATCATTAGCAGTTAGATGCATTTACTTTCTATAATTTACTTAATATAAATAAGTTTCACAGTAGTCTTGTCATTCCTATACTCTCCACTCTCTATGTGTGGACACATGTTTTTATTTAAGTTGGCGTGGGAAACATATGTGTTTCTTTCATGTCCACATCATACTCAAGCCATGTCCTTACGATAGAATATCATGTCATGATTTTTAACTAAATCAAATTTAAATTTTGATTAGAAGTGACGAGACAACCCAAGTATATGAAATATTTTGTTCTTGTGTTCTTGTGTTCTTGTGTACTTATTCATTATATCTCATGCTTCCACCATTTATTTTACCTAAATTTTCTTTCTTTTATGATTTTCATATGTCTATAAGTATAAATTTGGAAAGGGATAAGGTTTTTTTGACAATTTTGGAGATCGCAGGAGGTATAAGTTGCAAGGGGTTAATTGGAGCAAGATTTTAACAGTTTCAGAAAAATTCAAGGCCAATTTGAGAAATTTTGAAGAATTTTATGCTTGCAAAACCTTAATATCATTGGGGGGTCCACCTATTATTCATGAACCTACAGTTCATGATACTCTTCTTCTGGATCAAGTCTACGAGCCAAAATTATGAAACTATCGCTAGTTAGACTATTTTCTTAGGTTGAATGGATTCAATGAGGAGATTTCCATGGAGTTTACTAGGACATTTTCTAATGGAGAGACTAAAGTGAAGGGTTTAAAATTCATTGCAATAGAGGATAACATTGTAGAAGTAACAGGGTTACCAGTAGTTGGGGAGCAATTTCTTGAAACTAAGGATGCAAGGAGTGCTCAAGCTCAATTCACCCATCCTGGGGATCCCCCTCTTATTGCATCTAAACAAGGAACTAGGAGGCTTTCTCTACTACCTACATGGATGAAGGTGGTAATCTATGTTATGAAATATTTAACTTGTGGAGAGAGGCAGTCATGATTACATTTTATCTATTTCAAACTGGTCAGTCATATGCGACATGGAAGATTAATGGATGTGCCAAATGTTCTATACAATTTTCTCTCCATCAGTGTAGCAGAAACCAAAAAAGGTAGGCCTTATCCTGTATCCCATCATTTACTTATCAATTTATTAGTTGAAATTTCTTTTAATGAAGTTTCCCAAATTTCTTGGGAAGAATTTTTTAGAGTTAGAAGGTTTGGAATTGAAAATGTGGGACCTAGGAATCAAGCACTGACTCATAGCGTTAACACACCATAAGGGGTTGTTAACATAACTGGGGAATCCTCATCATCTAGGATACCCCCTCTGTAGAGTAGTTAATAGCACCAAATATACATAAGGATATATTAAACATTCACAAATACTATACAACTAATTTACCAATAATTCACTAACTACCAATATCAATGGAAGATACAAGTACGATACCAGAATACCAAATTGGCGAGGAAGTGTTTATTCTCTTTATTATTACCAGAAACCAACAACCCATATGATAAACCAAACACAAATATATAGTAGCCAGTTGGTTGGGAAAACCAACGGACGCACCTCCTCGCTCCTAACTACCCTCCCGACAATTCATAATTAAGTCTTAATACAAAATTACTTTCTTTCTTACTACATATATCCCCCCCAAAAAAAATGTCATCTTCCAGACGACTGTACAAAAGGAAAATCAGACTTGAGAGTTGGGTTGTGAAGACATCCTTGGACTTGGAGCTTGCTCTCGGAAGCATAGGAGATCCCTTTCAGCCGCCTTCTTCTTAGCCCAAACTCCCAGTAGCACTCATAATGCATCCATCATTTTAGCTTCAACTGCTGCTAACTTTTCTTCAGCTGCTGCTAACTTCTCTTCTAGTCCAGTTCGCTCGATCGTCCATTGTGTTTCTCTCATGGCTTTTTCCTTGTCCCAATCCTTCCTTGTTTGCTTAGTCAGTTCATTTTCTTCCTGTAGCTCCCAGAATGTCCTCTTGAAGGCCACCTCCATTTCTTGAAGTGTGTTCAAGAGGGGTGGTTGCTCCTATTCCTATTCCCATACTATGATGCCTGGGGCTGCCCATATTTTAGCTACTTCATTTTTTGTGTACCCACTTTTGTAGAGTAGGCCCCAATCTGTGTGGCGCTCCCCCTTCATGAATATTGCTAAGGATTCTATAGCCCCAACTATTTCTTCCATGTTTTGATTTTTAGCTTCCTAAATGATGTCTTTCATGGTATGTTCCATCTCTTGCCACTCTTTCAGCAACCTTGTTTCTTTATCTTCTAATGAGATCCTTTCTGTACCTTGCTCTGTCATGGTGTGCTTTATTCCCATAGTGTGTTCTCCTTTCGTTTCCCTTGGTGGTGGTGGGGAGGGTGGCGAAGTCATCCCCACTTCCTCCAGTAGTCTATCTACTTCATCTAATATGGTGTCTTCTTCAACCTCATTCTATATTTTTCCTTTGTTCTCCATAGCCTGTACCACTAAGGCCACTAGTTGTGTCACTTCTATCCCCTCAGGTATGTGGACCCTAATCTTGTGCCCTCCTATTTGCTGCCCCCTTAGGTCTATGACCTTAGTACGTGCCTACTAGTCTGCCAAAATGAGATTCGCTACTCCTGGCAAGATGAGTCTAGTGGCCCCCCATTTGGGGATCCTCTGTCCGCTTCTCTCTTCTTCAGCGCTTGGGTTCCCTTTCTCTTCATGGCTACCTTCTGTACTAGGGATGGTATGGCCTCCTTCCATACTCAACATGGTACAGCCTCCTTCCATACTTGGAATGGTCTCTGCATACTCTGGTATACTGTCTGGAAGTGGGCCCTCCCCCTGAGGTAAAAATGTGACATCTTTGGGCGTGCCCTTTAAGTGGCCAAATCTGATTTCCTTGTCTGCTGAGTCTAAGGAGGTATCCTCATCTTCTAAACTATCATTGCCTACCTCATCGTCAAGCTCCTCCTAGCTTGATCCTTCACTCTGCACTAGTTGGTGTACCTGTCTCAGTTTCTTTGTCCTCGGTTCTCCTCCTCCTGTCCAAAAAGTATCTAAGTGCAACCAGTATGTCATGGCTAGTTTATATGGTTCCACCCTATTGGCTGGAATCAGCCCTCCTCTCTGATCAGCAACCACCTGTGTATGGACTGCTTCCAAAAATAGTGCTATGGTATGATGAGGCATATAAAATACCTTATGTTTCAATTCCATGAATTCATACAATATTTCTAAAAGGAACTGTGCCCAATTGTATATTTGTCCCCGATTCAACCCATCCACTATTGGAAGCATCCAGATGGCTATGTTGGATGTGCGGCTGCCAACTATGAGTTTATTCTTCACCAAGTCCACAATGCAATGCCATTCTTTGTTGGCTATAAAAAATTTCTTCAAGCCTCTACTGTTCTGCTTGTTGAGGATACTTCCCCACTACTGTTTGGTGAGATCTTTCCTGCACATTAAGTCCAACCATTTCTTTTTTTCTTCATTCGACATTGGATTTTTAGTGAGTTCCTGTCCCCGATTAGGTATTCCAAATACCTTGCTTATTTCCTTAGTAGAATAGGAAATGGTTACAGTTTGATGAGAATATCAAATTACTGATTTGTGAGCCTGCCTATCATACCCGACCACCATGGTGCGCAATATTGGCTCAAATTCTTTTAAATCAAAAATAGGCATAAAAATGATTTTATCTACCTCTACTTTCTGTAAAGCTCCCTTCAGGGTGTGTTGGTCTTCTGCCTTCTCCCACAAGGCACGACACCCACTCCCCATTATGCTCTCAAAGCTAATATTAGCAGTCGTAATCCTCTCCAGGATCTTTCCTTTATCTTTTTTGTTTGCCATTTTTGTTACCTTCCTTACTTGTGATACTTTCTTCTATTTAGAATCAATAATTTTTCCCTTACTTGGGTTCCCCACACTTGTCTTTACCATCTTCATTTTTTGAGCCAACCCTTTTATGCTTTTATTGCGGACTGTCTTGCAACCGTTTGTCTTGCAACCATTTTTATTGCCAACTGTTGTACCTCCTTCCACGTGGTATATGTTCAGTTTGCACCTGCTTGTGAAATCCATATAGTTTATGGTATCCATATGGCCATCTTCCTCTTCCAACCATCTATATGTTGTACAGCCAGGCTCTGAGCGCAATCTCCTTTTCCCTCCACCCACCATACGGCGTATGGCTTGATTGCAGCGTGGATGTTGCTCATACGGCATACGGTGTACTATCACCCCGTATAGCCACCAATTCTTACTACCTTCTGTACGACATCTATACAACATCCTCTTGGACTGTAATGTCCATACGGTGTATGGATTGTCCTCCTCTATATCAACATATGGCCTGTCAGTGTACAGTCTGTCTTCCTCCTGTAGGGCCTTACTATTGCTACTATCGTACGGTTCTCCCTCATGCTTACGGTACAGTGCCTAGTTTGTGCCTTCCATCCGTATGGTGTATGGCCTAATTCTTCCCTGCTAGGATGGTTTTCTTCACCGCCACTTCCTTCTCCTTGCTCCCAGCTGCAATTTGTGTCCTCCCACTTTCTTTTGTTTGCACTAAGTATAACACCCCACTTCAATCTTTTATAAAGCTTTTTGATGTTAGGGTTTCCTTCTATTCTCTCTCCCTTTGTCTTTTTGATGCCTTTTTCTTTTCCTTCTTTTATTATGTCTAAGTGACATATGGGGTGTATTTCTATTCTTTTATTATACAGCCTAAGTTTGGATCCATTTACCAAGTCTTTTAAGAGATTATCCTCCAATGTGGATAATTTTATGGCTCCATTCTCTCTTACCTCTACAACCTTATAGGGTCCCAGCCAACGTACCTTGAACTTGCCTGGCTTGATTTCATTTTTTTCCATTGTACTTAAGTATTAATTGGCCAGGTTCAAACTTCATTTTCTTTAAGTGTTTGTCATGCCAGAATTTTTGTCGCTCTTGTGCCACCTGGGTGGCCCATTGGGCAAATGTCCTTCTTTCATCCAATTTCATTAAGGTACTCAGTCTTTCCTTTAGACTCTCTGTATCTCCCAGTCTCTTCTCAACTACTATCCTCAGGCTCAGCACCCTATATTCCATAGGCATTACGGCTTCTTTCCCAAACATTAAGTGGAAAGGTGTGTGCCCAGTAGTGGCTTTGTAAGTGGTCCTGTACGCCCACAAAATTTCTGGTAGTCTTTCTCCCCACTCTCCTTTTTCTACTCCACAAGTCTTATACAAGATTGATACTAATACTTTGTTTATGGCCTCTGCTTGGTCGTTCACCCTGGGATAGTACGGCCTCAAAAATGAGTGAAAAATTTTATACTCATTTGTCATCATTCTAATTACTTGATTCACAAAATGCACCCCCACTATCGCTCGTGAGCTGGAGTGGTATGCCAAATCTTGTTATTATTTGTTCATAGAGAAATTTTGCAGTACTCAGAGCTGTGTTGTTTGAGAGTGCACGTGCTTCAGCCCATTTCATAAGATACTCCATTGCTACCACTATGTATCTATATCTGTGATTACTGCTAGTAGGTAGGGGCCCTACAAAGTCCAACCCCCATCACTCAAATACTTCTTGTGGTTGGGATGGGAATAATGGCATGAAGTCTCTTTTTAAAGGTTTCCCCACTCTTTGGCATATATCACATGTGATCACCCATTCCCAAGCATCTGCATACACAGTGGGCCACCAGAGTCCTACCAGTGTACCTTCTGAGCTGTAGCATTGGGGCCCATATGGCCTCCTACTAACCCCTCATGGGCTTCCCTTAGGATTTTAGAGATTTCTTCCTCCATCACACACCTCCTCGAGATTTTTAATGCTCCCATTTTATATAGCAGTCCCTCTATTAACTAAAATGTTCCGCATTTGAGTGCAATTTTCCTCCTTTTCACGGCTGGCATTTCGGTTGTAAATGTGGCTGTAGAGAGGTATTGTCCTATCCCTTCATACCATTGAGGCAATATGGAAATTTGAAATAATTGGGCATCAGGAAAATCTTCATTTATTCTACTTCTAAAAGCTTCTCCCGACTTGATTCTTGATAATTGATCTGCAATTACATGACTCTTTCTAGGCCTAACAATTATTTTGAAAGTAAATTCTTGCAGGAGTATTAGCCATTTGCTCACTCTCCCTTGAATTATAGGCTTATTTACCAGATACATGAGTGCTTGGTGATCCACAAAAAATTTAAAAGGAGTAGATAATAGGTAATGTCTAAATTTTTGCACTGCGTAAACCATACCTAATGCTTCCCATTCTGTGAAACTGTAATTTTGCTCCACCTTAGATAATAGCCTGCTAGCAAAGTAGACTGGATGGTCTAGTCCTTCCTTCCCCATCTGCACCAAGGTGGCTCCTATTGCATAGTTGGACGCATCCACATGGACATGAAAATCCTTGTCCCAGTCCAGATATATGAGGATTGGGGCACCCACCAATCTCTTCTTTAGTTGTTGGAAAGCCTCCTCCTATTCTTTCTCCTAGCAGAACCGCTCTCCTTTCCTGGTAATTTTTTCTAAGGGTAGAGAAATTCTAGCAAATCCTTCTATAAATCATCTATAGTATCCCACATGTCCCAAAAAGGACTTTACTCTGGTGACATCAGATGGGGAGTCCATATCTACAATTACCCTGATCTTATCTGGATCTGTTTTCAATCCCTCCTTACATACTATATGGCCTAGCAGTCTACCTTATGAAATCATGAATCTGCATTTCTTTGGATTCAATGCTAGATGGGCCCTTCTACATCAATCCATGCATTCTCCCAATATTTTTAGGTGGTGCTCCTTTTTTCTATATACTGACCAGTCATCCAAAAAAGCTCTGAAGTTCCCCACGGACATGCCCTGAAAAATATGGAGTATGATTCTTTTTAAGGTCACTGGCGCATTGCATAATCCAAAGGGCATCCTGTTGTAGGCGTACACCCCATCTTCCACTATAAAGGTGGTTTTTAACTTATCTTCCTCTGCAATGCTAATCTGGTTATAGCCTGAAAACCCGTCCATGAACTAGTATATTTCATGGCCTGCTACCTCTTCTAGGATGCTATCAGTAAAAGGAATAGGAAAGGGATATTCTATGGTTACTGTATTCAAGGACCTGAAGTCCACGCATATCCGGATTTGTATCCCATCCTTCTTTAGTGATATAACAATAGGAGACACCCAATCACTGGTTTGTACCTTGAATATGATGCCTACTTTTAGCATTTTTGTAATTTCCTCCTGAACCTTGGTAGCATAGTTCTTATTCATTCTATAAGGTCACTTGCGCACAGGTCTTTCCCCTGGTATTAATGGTATCCAATGGACACACACTTCTAGTGGTACTCCTTTTAGGTCCTTATATGTCCATGCAAATACACCCTTATACTCAAGAAAGATTTTTAATGCTGCTCCCTTCAATACTGGATCCCAGTCGTCCCCTATGAAGATTTCCTTGGGTTCATCCTCCTCACCCAATTTTATTGTTTGTAGTTTATCCTCCTTGTATTCTATCTACCCCCCAAATGTGTGGGTTGGTTTTTTGTTGATGGTTATTGTGCCTTCTTTGTACTCCTTATACTCCTCAGGGTAACTCTCCTCTGCTTCTTGGATCTGCAACATATTACACTATGGCTGAAATACCTCACAGTCACCCATCTGCTAGTGGAATAGACCACTAAAGGAATTGGTTTTGTCTTTTGAACATTCCCCTAGTCTGAGTACTCCCTCTTCATTTGGTTCCACTCCTTTGTCCTCTCCTTCTAAATCAGATGCCAGATCCTAGCTTACACGTTGATTCCTCAGATCAATTGTGTACTTTTTCCCTTCTACCTCTATGGATAAGGTATTTTTTCTAATTATGGGTAGCCTTGGCTACCACCAGCCACCCTCTCCCTAACAATGCATCATAACCCTTCTTCTCTAGAGTAATTACCACAAAGTCAAGAAGAAAGTGTTGTGTACCGATCCTTACCTTCTGCCCCATTAGGGTTCCTATTGGTTTTATTATGTGTTGATCCACTCCTACCAATTGGAATGTGGGTGGCCAGAGGGTAGGCCTCCCTAGTGCCTTCCAAGTCTCCTCCGGTAAGACATTCACATCAGATCCTCCATCCACAATAGTATTGGAGAGTATGCACCCCATTATCTCCATTTCCACTACTGCGGGTGTTCTCCTTGTCCCTATTGTGAATATAGTGTCAGCCGTATCTGCTGGTTTTTCTTCTTTCTCCTCCTCTTTGAGGGTTTCTTATGGGCCGCTTGCTCCCTGGGCCATTGGTACTCGTAGCTAAGGTAATGTTTCTAATAAATCCATAATTCTTACTAGAATAGTGGTTTCCATTACTTGTTTCATGATGCTAGGTACTGGTCTGTTAATTGAGGATTTAGTAGGGCTTCCCCTTCCTTCACTACCTTCCTTCACCATAGTATTTCTAATCTACTTTCTTTCTTCTTGAAACCTTTCTTTTTTTGTGGCCATGTCCGGGTAAGTAAGTTGTTTGGACTGCAATCTCGTTATGGCGAATACTTCCTTCTCTGGCTCTACAATGTCAATCCTGTTCACCCCCTTTTGTCTCAGGCAATTGGCATTGTCATGATTTCCTGGTCCACGCCATTTATGTTGGAAAGTTGACTTCCTGAGGAAGCATGACTCATTTTGTGTTGTCAATCATGGCAACAAAGTCATACTTAAGTTTTGTCATGAAAGACAAAATGACTAAGTGTGAAAATAGGGTAAACAGACACATACAGAGATCAGTACATCAGCGCATGTGTTAGAGATCACACCAGACCATGTGTGCTTAGGTATATACTCTATGGTGTATATACATGCTAGATCCAGACGCGCAGAGTATAAAACATCAGTACGAAAAAGTTACAAGCAGATTAGTAGACCTGCAGTCCAGGAAATAAAGCATGGAAGCCGACTACAGTTTTGATCAGCGTGAATGATTTTATAATGTAATGGCTAAACGCCTTTAGTTATAAGTTTTTATCAATTTAATTAATGTTTTATTAAACACGCTTAGGCCGACTTGTTCAAAAGCGTTGTATATTTTGGTTTAAAGGCAGACTAGTGTTATATTTTGGGTCGCGCATATTCAATTGTAAACATATAAGTATGTAATGTAATGTTATGTTACAAGTGTCGATTATTATGCAAGAGGAAGTTACAGAGGGACAGTACTATGAAGTTCGTACATGATATAGCTCTTTAAGAAAGCAAGAGCATTCACACATACATAGAACTGATCAGACAATAGTGTCATTACAGCAGTTCATTTTTGATATAGTGCATATCAACATTCAGAGGGTTGTAGCCTTCATCTTATTGGGCAGTGAGTTACATACCTTTAATAGGGTTTTTTAAAAGACTCCTAATAGGGTCAGACCTTTAACCAGGTCATTGTACTTAATTTGTAAAGACTGCTTCTAACAGGGCAAAGGAACTTTAACAGGTTCATTATACCTAGTATAATATTTGTGGGTACTAA
>MU226255.1:2981109-2992059 GCA_018584345.1 Thuja plicata
CCCCCCCCCCCCCCCCCTTCTCAGTGTTTCTAACAATTGGTATTAGAGCTTTGGTCCTCTGAAAGAAAGTTTAACCACTTGAGGAGATCATGGACTCAGCTGAAGCAAAACATTTGAAAAATAATCTCGAAGCAGCTCTTGAAGATCTTGACAGATCTAAGAAGGAAAATGAAGAAGTAAGATTGAAAAATGATGGCTCTCAAATACTTATTAAAAGGCTAAGAAAAGATCTGAGAGATTGTTCTACAAGTGATCTAGGACAAATGGTCAAAAATCTTAATGAAGAGAATAAATCTCTAAAGGATAAACTTGAAGATCTAGAGGAACAGCTTACAGATAGCCAGAACACCATTGAAGACCAGATCAAAGAAAGCAAACAATTGGAAGATGAAATTCTGCAGGCAAACATGAAAGTTCTGGAATTGGAAAACATAAAGAAGAAGTTGGAATCTGAATTAACAAAAGCAAAAGCTAAGATTGATAAAATTCACACAAGTTCTGATTTAATTCAATCCCAGCTCAATGCGCAAAGGCAAAAAGGGAGCACTACTGGTCTTGGATTTAGTACAGCACTAGATGAAATCAAATCATCACAAGAGATAGAAAAAACACTTGAAGCATCTTTAGAAGCTAAGAAAGTTGAAGATAGTACAGAGGTTATATCTGAACCACCTAAAAGAGAAATCGAGCAAGTTAACAGAAATTGTTATGCATGAAATAAACATGGGCATTTTGCAAGAGATTGCAAAGAGGTAAGACCTTTTCAAGGTTATTGTTACTCCTGTAATAAGTTTGGTCATAGGGCTATACATTGCAGAACAAGTGATAAGATTCAACATCAGCAGAATCATAGAAGTATGAATCAAAATAATCAAAGAAATCAACTCTCAAGAAATTTGCAGAACATTACATGTCAGATATGCAACTATAATAGACACACAACAAAGCAATGCAACATGATGAGCAAGAACATCAGACCTCCTATCATTTGTCACACATGTGGAAAGGCTAGACATATCGCAAGATTTTGCAGATCCAAAACTCAGAAACAAGAGGATCCTAAAAATTCACTATTTGAAGAGAAAGGAGAAGTCAATTTTGTCAAAGCAAATGAAGATTCAAACAAAATATGGGTTGAAGTTAAGAAGGACAATAATGTTGACAAAGTAGTTGATGCATCTACAGTGGACGCACCCTCTACTTCTACTTGAATAGACCTTCTTGGTTTAAGGGGGAGCTATTCCAACTCAGGACCCCTGCACGGTTGGTGTACTTGCTTCAGAGTATGTGCCTTTGGATTCATGGTTAAAAGCACAGATTATAGCTATATGCATTCACGCATTATCTAAATTGCATTAGGATCAAAGTTTCAAAATCTCTATGTATGGTTGCAAGCATTAAATGTGGCAGATTGTATAAAAAGAAATTTGTGGTCGATCATTTTCACATTTACATTTGAAGAGAACATAAATTGAAGAGAATTAGAGCACTAAGACATCAAATCATGAAGGTATAATAGTTTGGTAGTTGGAGCAAACGGATAATCATTTTTAAACAGAGCCCTAAACGTCACGCCGTTTCAAAATTTCGTGGAAACCCTACATAAGCAAACACCAAGTAAGTATGGTGACCCTAGTTGTGTTTGATGTAGCAGAGAGGAAGAGGTTTATATTTAAGAAGCATCCATTCAAATCCATACTGGATGATGTGGAAGGGGCTTTCTCCAAAACCCAGCTTGGCATTGTTCACGTGGAAGATATCTGCGCATACATTTACTGTAAGAAGGAATCATTAGGAGATGATAATATAGCCTCTCATATGGAATCAATGTTAAATCCAAATTTCACATTCAAGGATGAGTTCACACACTTAAAAGATAACCCTATTCTTGAGTATTCGAATATGCATGAGTTTGAAGAACCCGAATGGGTAAAAATTCTATTAAGCAGAATTCATGATGATCTTTTATGGATTGGAGATGTCCCAGTTCGCATCACTACAAAACTAATCCATCAATTAACCAGACTTCCAATGACTGGACCTATGTTTCCCACTGGCAAGGATGTTAAGAAACAAATTGAGCAAGTTTGTTTGTCTAGGAGTGATAGGCGCGGAATGACAGTTAACCCTATCAAGGAAGATGACATTAAACTCATGACAATGATTCTTGGATATAATTTTCAGTAAGCAAGCAGGTTGAATAGTGTCTCTGCAGCAACAGTCCTTGCAGCTATCAGAATAGTGAAGGATAACACCCAATACAACCTATGTGAGATCTTGCGCGGTCAATTGATTGACAATATTAGAATCATCAAACATGACAGGAGAAAAAAATTAAGGTTTGGATCTCTGATCATCTATTTGTATTACCATATAGTTGGAAAGGTTGCAGACCTTTATCTAGACAAAGGTAAACCTACAATGTCTCAGATATCTCTTAAGGCCACATTAGACAGTAGTGCAAGGGATGCAATGAATATGGATATAAAAATATTTAGGGTCAAAATGTAGAACAGGTTCAGACTATCTGAGAAGATAGTTGACAAATACAAGGATACAATATGCTTTATGGTAGAGACAAATTGCACATGCATGGAGGCTGTTGACCCTAGAACTAAGTGGATTCATCCACTAGGGTATGAAGTAGAATACCATGTGTTAGAAGGATATGTGCAAGTCTTATTGTTAGCACCCAAAGACCCTAATGAACCTAGATGGGCCACTTATAGAGAAAAGGCCGACGAATTAGATATTGAACTACAACTTGTTGTTAAAAAAAGAAAAGCATCCAAAATGACATCCAACATTCTGAAAAAGCATGGAATCACAAAAGAAGATTTGGATAAGGAAAAAGAAGCCAAAATTTCAAAAGAACTTGAGAAGATCCATGCACAAGTTAAAATTGAGAAAACTGTTGAAACTTAGAAGAAAAATGAGGAGAGTACCTCTGCACCTACTACCACAATTGATCTAGATACATCTCCACCTTCTGTACCTAGCAAGAAACCTAGAGGAAGGAAGCAAGCAGCTACAAATCACCCATCCTCAAGGAACACTTGGAGAAAATCTAAGAATATTCAAACTCCTCCTGAGGTAGGTTTTAGACCTACTCTAAATATTTTGAGAAATGAGATTGTTAATGAAGGAAGATTAGATACACTCTCCAAAGTCTATGAAAAGTATCAAGAAATTGATAAAACAGAGATACACTCTATGATCATATCTCATATGATCAAGTTCAAAAAGATAGTTCTTGAACTCAAGACAGTAATACCAAATTAGTTATGGAACATATTGGAGATCATGAAAAGACATGCTATAGAAGAGGACATGAAGATTAGAGAAGAAACTTTGGATACTCTTCTCCCTGTTTGTTCGCATGATGAGAAGGCTATTTTGTTAGATCTGGTGAAGCCTCATCTCCATAGTAAGACAAGAACTCTTTAGATTATGAACAAAGAGTATGAGTAGGTTGGAAAGGAGACTGAAAAAGAATTTGCACAAGTATTTATGGATAGACACATGTATCCACCAACAACGCCTACAACAAAAGTTACCCCAGCTCCTCCCAAATAAGTTACAACTCCAGTAATTCAGATTGTGCCCATGACAGGTCCACAGGCCTCAGCGCCCATAGTGACAATAACTTCTGATATAGATAAAGATTCAGAAGACACTATAGTAGTTGACAATGTCAAGATATCCATTACTGCATCTGAAAAAGATATGGACAAACTTGATAAGGCATTTGTAAGCACTGAAGAAATGTGCAACTGATGATACCGCCACACAACAAGATGAAGTTCCCATCAATGATCAAGTTGACATAAATGAAGATACTCAAGATGATATGCAAGGTGACAAGACGCCAACAAAAGAGAAACCAGTTAAGGTTGAACGCATGGATACCAGCCAGAATACTATATTCTCACCATCCACTCAACCATCTACCTCATTGTTGTCAAGGTTAACTCCTAACTCAGCAAGTTTAGATGCATGGGAAGAAGAAGACCTTATCAAGATCAGTATCCTTGCCATGGAAAAGGAAAAATAGAAACATGTGAGGAGGAACCCTTGCTTTGTGGAATCAATAAACATTCTGAATGAATTAGTTCATGCTAATAAGAAAGTTGCTAAAGTTCAAATAGTTGAGCATGTGGATAGCGTACTGACAAACTTCAAAACACATTTCACTAGCTTAGTAGAATCATCTACTAAGATTGTAGAAGATGAATACAAGAAGGAGAGACTAAATTAATTGGTAAAGAACTTTACCTTAGATCTAAACTCCCTAAAGATTGGGCAATCTATACTTAAAGAGTTGGCAACAAAAGGAAAGAAGGTTATTGCAAAATGCATGGATAGAGTGAAGCTCACCTCTGAGCACACTAAAAAGATAGCAGAAGAAGAAGAAATGGTGGATAACATAAGGAAATTAGTTGAAAACTCCATGAAAGATATGAACATATGCAATAATGTCTATCAAGGTCAGTTGGACAAAATTGAGAAGGCAAAACTGGAAAATAGCAAGATCAGAATAAGACAAACTCAGTTGAGAAATGCACTTGCGCCATCTCTAGCAATTCTTAATGAGAACATAAAACAAATTGATAACACCATATAGACATATGATCAAGGTCCTTGCATGGATCTAATAAAAATGGATAAATTGACATATGCTTTATGCGTGCATCTTTAGACAGTTGATGCAATGAAAGTCTTTTGGCAGAAAGAGATTCAATCTCTTCAAGTTGTGTACCCGGAAGTCTACATGGAGTAAGTATGCTGAAGACTTATAGTTTTTGCACACCTTTTTCATTAATGTCAAAGGGGGAGTAGTATAGAATGTGTATATGTGGAGAAGTATATATGTATATATCATTAAGTATTATGATATACAGTCATTTTTGTATGAAGTCATTTTGAGTACCTTAGCCACATTCCTTTGTTGCCATAAATGACAAAGGGGCAGATTGTTGGCAATTTGACTTCTTGAGGAAGCATGACTCATTTTTTTTTGTCAATCATGGCAACAAAGTCATACTTAAGTTCTGTCATGAAAGAAAAAATGACTAAGTGTGAAAACAGGGCAGACAAACACATACAGAGATTAGTACATCAGCGCAAGTGTTAGAGATCACACCAGACCATGTGTGCTTAGGTATATACTCTATGGTGTATATACATGCTAGATCCAGATGTGTAGAGTACGGAACATCACTACAGAAAAGTTACAGGCAGATTAGTAGACCTGCAGTCCAGGAAACAGAGCATGGAAGCCGACTACAGTTTTGATCAGTGTGAATGATTTTATAATGTAATGGCTAAGCGCCTTTAGTTATAAGTTTGTATCAATGTAATTAATGTTATAGTAAACACACTTAGGCCAACTTTTTCAGAAGCATTGTATATTTTGGTTTAAAGGCTGACTAGTGTTATATTTTGGGTCGCGCCTATTCAATTGTAAACATATAAGTATGTAATGTAATGTTATGTTACAAGCGTTCATTATTATGCAAGAGGAAGTTACAGAGGGACAGTACTATGAATTCAATACATGATATATCTCTTTAAGAGAGCAAGAGCATTCACACATACATGGAACTGATCAAACAACAGTTTCATTACAGCAGTTCATTTTTGATATAGTGCATATCAACATTCAGAGGGTTGTAGCCTTCATCTTATTGGGCAGTGAGCCCAGGCAGTTAGCCATCTACCTTTAATAGGGTTTTGTAAAAGACTCCTAATAGGGTCTGACCTTTAACTAGGTCATTGTACTTAATTTTTAAAGACTGCTTCTAATAGGGCAAAGGAACTTTAACAGGTTCATTATACCTAGTACAATATTTGTGGGTACTAATCCCCACCAAAGTTTTCCTCTGATCAAGGTTCTCCATAATCATATCATGTGTTATGTGTTCTTGTATTATTTTTCTTTGGATGCACATTTGATATATGTTTAATTGGCTGAAATATAATTAATAGATAAACACTGATTCACCCCCCCCCTCAGTGTTTCTAACAATTTACATAACATCCCTCTGTTTTGTCCTCCTCCGCTCTGGCAGTCTCGGGCAAAGTAACCCCACTCATTACATCACCTACATTGGATCATAGGCCTTCCTTTTGAATCATACTAGATTTCTCTTCGAGGTGTATTATTATTATTGTTATTATTTGTATTATTATTGCTCCCCC
Organism: Thuja plicata; assembly: GCA_018584345.1. Lineage (NCBI taxonomy): Eukaryota > Viridiplantae > Streptophyta > Pinopsida > Cupressales > Cupressaceae > Thuja > Thuja plicata. Next base: position 2,987,311 of record MU226255.1, read on the forward strand.
ATATATTGCTTTGGTAGCCTCCCGGTGAAGCCTCTATATTTGTGTTTGTGTTCCATGGAGGGGTAGCGGGTGGTGTGGATTGTTCTCCTTGAGTAAAAAATACTTGAGCACTCCATGCCTTAATATTGTAGGAGAAATCTTTGATTGTGTGTCCCAGCACTTGGCAGATATCACAGAAAGATTTGTGTGGGCAGGTACCTTTAGTATGTCCTTCCTTCTCACAATCTGTACACCAAAGTTCCCTTCCTTCTTTTTTTTTCCTCTTTGCTTCCAGTAACTTCCTTCATCAATCTCATCATGTCTTTTCTCAAAGATTGGATGGTTTTGGACTCATCTCTGCTCTCGTCTAAGCTCTCACTTCCGCTTCCATGCTTCTTCACCTTAGAGGTTTTGTTTTCACTTTCGATGTCCATTGCTCAGGTGCATGCTTCTCCAAAGGATGATGGTGGTACTATCTTCATCTTCTGCGTTAGAGATAGGGTTAACCCTTTAATGAACCATCATTTTTCAATCCATCAGTAGGTTTGTTATCCAATTTCCCTATGAGTTCCTTTAATTTATTGGTATAGCCCCTAACTAACTCATTTTTGCCTTGTCTAGTATTGTAGATTTCTGTGACTATCTCATCATCATCCCATAGCAGTCTGAATTCCTCCTCAAAAGCAATACGGAGGTCTTTCCATGTGGTTTTTTGAGAAGCCTCGAGATCTATGTACCAATCAATAGCAATCCCTCTTAGGGTGGCAGATAAAGCTTTTAACCATTCATCCATGTCATTTTCTCCATTGGCCTGCCATATAGTGATACATGTTTTACAGTTTCAAGCCGGGTCATCGGACCCTTCTCCAGTAAATCTTGGAAGTTTCTATTTGACTACTTCCATTCTTTTCTCCCTCCTACTGGGATGACACTTCCTCCTGGTGGAACACCTCCTCCTAGTGGGACACTTCCTCCTGTGGGATACCTCCTCCTGGTGGGACACCTCCTCCTGGTGGAACACTTCCACCTAGTGGGATACCTCCTCCTAGTGGGACACTTCCTCCTGGTGGGATACTTCCTCCTGGTGGGACACTTCCTCCCATACTCATACTCTCTTCTTCTCCTTGTGACTCTTATGTTTGGGTGGAGTGAGGCATCTCTTGGTACTCCCTTCGGGCAAGTGTTTCCAGATTCTCTCCTCCTCCCTTCACCTTGTCTGAAATGGCCAAGTTGGCAATTCCTTCTATGGTATTTTGGATCAAGTGTTCATCAAGTTTTCTTTCGCTTAGAGATTGGTTCCCCAACTCTCACAAGCAACGACATCTTGCTTCCTGTTGTTGTTGGCCAAGAATCTGCACTCCACCTTCTTCTTTGATTTCTTTTTCGGTTCTACATTTGGGGTATTTGTTCAGAAGCAGGGTCATGAATTTCTCAAGTAGACCAAATGTCTAGCCAGGAGCCAAGGAACTCCACAATGTAGATCCTCCATGCTGGTTGGTACTGAAATCATCCTATACCATGGTAATCTGGGACCTCTCTCTCAGCTTCCCTTCCCACGTACCACACTATTCAAGCTACCCCCATGTGTCTTGATCGTACCTTGGTATTCCTTCCTTTGTACTAAGACCTCCAGGTCTAAACTTAGGTAGCGGTGCCAAAATGTAGAGTAGTTAACAACACCAAATATACATAAGGATATATTAAACATTCACAGATACTATACAACTAATTTACCAATAATTCACTAACTACTAATGTCAATGGAAGATACAAGTACCATACTAGAATACCAGATTGGTGAGGAAGTGTTTATTCTCTTTATTATTACCAGAAACCAACAACCCATACAATAAACCAAACACAAATATATAGTAGTCGGTTGGTTGGAAAAACCAATGGACGCACCTCCTTGCTCCTAACTACCCTCCCGACAATTCATAATTAAGTCTTAATACAAAATGACTTTCTTTCCTACTACACCCTCCTTTAGACATTTTGTATCCAAACAAAACTTACTTGAACCCTCATCTATTAATACAAATAATGATTCAACAGTGAACCCTTGTATTGGTGCTTCATCTCAAACCCAAGTGAGAACTATGGCTACCACACAAAAAGAAAAAGGAAAGGAAAAATAAGTTGAGGGTAGGAAACAGAGCATTCAAGAACAAGAAACTGAACAAGTCATCCCTAGTTCTAAAAAGAGAAGGATGGAGGAAAAGGATTCTCCTGAAGCCACTATACCAATCGAAAAACCCCCTAAGAAAACAAACAAATCTGAATCTCCTAAATCCATTGGAGAAACACCTCAAAGAAGAAGTCACCAAAATAGAGGAAATCCTAAAAGGGTAGAAAAAACAAGGGATCCTAGTGGAAATATCTGTATTGAGTCATTTGAGTCTGTGCATACCACTTCTTAGGAGGAAACTCAAACTTTTAGCAGTTTGAGGGGAAATTCACCACCAACCACACTTCTTGAATAGACAAAAAAATTGTAGATGGCTGTGAGTTGCAAGAGGAAGAATTAAGAGAGTAATTTACTCTAGAATAATATAATTTATTTATGGAGGAAGAAAAGCTATAGGAAGACCAATATTTATAGGGTCTTTATGAACTTATTATTATTGTAGAGCAGCTAGGAGAGAAAGTACCAAGCATAAGTAGTAGTGGTAAAAGAAAAAGGATATCAATGCACAAACCTCATTCTTCCCCCACATGTCATGTTGTGGCTTTACATTTTTACAAAGAGATGTTGTATAAGCAGAGAAAATGGGAATTACAGAAAACAAGGATGTAGAAAATCATTGATGGCCAGAAACAAGAGATTGATATGTTGAAGAATAAGGTTGATACAATAGTAACTATGGTGCCTCAATTGATGGAGTTCAGAGAACCATCTTAGTTTTATTATCTATATTTGAAGGAGCAACATCTTCTCTTTAAGTTGATGAGGATTGTTAGAGATTTAAGTCCTTCCTTATAGATGCCTCAAGATTTTTTACAAGTGTATCAATATTCTCTTACAACTATTATAAATTTGCTTTGTGAATTCTATCTTCACAACTATGTTGTTCTATAAGATACTAAGTGGAATCCCTTTCTCTACATTGGGGACATACATTTGAGGGGTTTTCATGTCTTGGATAAAAAATGAAATTAGTCGGGGCAAGAAATCTAGGGCATACAAAGAGAAAGAACTTAACATCTCATTTCCATTAAGGGATGTGGCCCATAAACCTAAGACCCTATATTATGATTGGTAGAAGCTTATATAGAATGGTGGATATAGGAGGATTCTACCTTTAAGAGAAGAGGCATTCCAAGAATATGAAAAAATGGACAGGGTTGAAGGACAAACTATAATTGAAAATCTAGTATAGTGATGGAGAAATTTGACTGATGAGCTTAAACAAGCTGAGCCGCATTCATTTCCAAATTATCATGCACTTGTTCAAAGGGCACCCAAGTATATGCAATTGGGGAGAACAAAAAAAAGATTGGTTTCCCATTATTTTTCAACCACTCATACTTCAATAGATAATGCTAAGTTGTAGAGTAAATGAAGATGCCTACAATGAAAGATCAAAGAGATCCAGATGGACCATACTGGAGAATATGAAAGGATTTTATTGGAACTTTGAATTAGGAGGAGTAGGACAAAGTAATGTTTGTGATTTTAGAATTCATTTTTGGATCATAAATTTTCCTATTGTTGGAGGACCAACAAGAATCTAGGTTGGGGGGCAATGATGGTCTCAAATAATTGCTCCATGATTATCAATGTTTATTATGTTTTCTCTATTTTGGTCATAGGTTTGGGTCATTATCAGAGTCATGGGACTTGGTTATTAGGTTTCTTTTGGATTTGTTTATGAACTTATTATCATGGACATGAACTTATCTCTTAATACATTTTTAAAATATCAAATCTCTTGTATTTTTATAACTATGTAATCTATCTATATTAATCCTAATTATGGTTTGATGAATGGTTTTATTGAGGTAACTACAAGTTTTGAAGGGGTCTTGAAACCCTTTATACGGGAAAAGAAAGATAAAACATTACTAGTCTCAAGAAAACACTGACTACCTCAAGAAGATGGCAGAAACAAAAGGGGCACAACCCAAGATATTACAGATATATCACCATCCACAAAAAAAGCAAAAAAAGGCACAAAGACCACCAACCCACAGAACAAAAGAAAACCTCCCAGCTGTATGCATCCTAAAATGGTCGCCTAGACTATGGGCCCCCATTCTTCAATTTATCAAATGACCTAAATCAATTTATCAAATTCCTCAATCAATGCTTTGCAACATTTTCAATTCAAATCAATTTCCTTGATCAAATCGTAATTAATTCAATTATTTCAATATTTCCTAAGGTTTGATCATTTCATCAATAATCTTATTTTATTAAAAGAAAAAACCCCTTTTAATTAAATGAAATAATCTTATTTAATTAAAATAAATCTTTCAATTAAATGATCTTATCTTATTTAATTAAAATCTCTCTTTTAATTAAATAATATTATCTTATTTAATTAAAATCACTATTTTGATTAAATAAAATAATCTTATTTAATTGAAAGAAAATACTTCTTTAATTAAATAAATAAAATCTCCACTTAAAGCTCTCTTTGTGATGAAAAAGGAAATAAATCAAATAAAAAATAAATAAAACTCTTTTTTCTCCACACATATTCCTAAGTGGTGGGCTTTTTCCTCTTACTTGCCTTTTTAGGGATTTATCCCACATTGCTCTTGAGG
>MU226255.1:2997308-3007641 GCA_018584345.1 Thuja plicata
TTGTAGAAGAAAATGTCAACATGATGAGGGGTAAAGATCCCTATGGTTATGATCTAGATGTGGAATCTCCTCCTATCTTTGATGAAGAACCTATTGTGGTGCTAAGGGGTCCTAACTCTAGAGGGTCGTCTCAAACTCTTAATGTTGTCACATGAATTCAAGGTTGCATTGTCATTAGAGGACCCAATTCAAGCCAATCATGTAAACCTAAGAAAGTGGCATCCAAGAATTTCACCTTAAATCTAGCAGTCAATCCTAAGTCAATTTATAGTCTTGTTGATCAGTTGTAGAAAACCCCAGCTTAGATTTTGATCTTTGAGCTCTTAGAGTTGTTCCCGAGACATAAGAAAGTCCTTGAGGATGCTTTGTGCATGGAAAACATCCCCAATAACTTAGATGTTGATCAATTCCAGAACATGGTTAACAATATTGCTAGCCCTCATTACCTTACATTTTTAGAGGATGATGATAAAGCCTTGAGACAATATTTCCCTTCATATTGAGGTCATGATCCACAGAACCCGTTTTAGGTGAGTGTTGATAGATGGGGGTGTTGGGCTTAATATTTGTTCCTTTAATCTTTTGAAAGAATTGGGTTATTCTAAGAAAGTCATAGATACTAGAAAAAGGATTACTATCAAAGCCTATGATGAGGCAGAAAGAAGTTCCAAGGGTTTTTCCGTCCTTCCTGTTAGGATTGGCCCTGTTGAAAAAGATATTTTATTTCAAATAGTTGACGTTGGACCCCTTGCGTATAATATCTTACTTGGTAGATTGTGGATTCATGATATGTAAGCAGTGTCATCTACTTACCATCAGTGTGTTAAGTTCCCCTACAATGGAATAGAGATTTTTATACCTGGGGATAACACTTTATCTATCAATTCAATTTCAACAAGAACTCATGTTCCCCTCAATAGAGAAGTAGAAGATTTTAATGCAACCTTAGTTGAATATAAAGACAAGCTTAAGTTGATAGACCTTGGCATTAGGGGTATCAACTCAACTCCCTCACAACATTACCAGTTTTGCCTCGGTCTTATGGAAAGCCTTCACAAGAAAAGAAACCTTCCTCTTCAGCTATCACTTTATTTGGCACATTTGTAGAGTCCTCAGTGCCAATCAAAAATGAGAAAGAAGAGACATTTGTTAGAGACTAGATCTATAAAGAAGAGAAATATATGCACAATGAGAACTTCTCTCCCTCTCCTAAGGATTGTGGAAGAGGATACACTTTTGTCAGATAGATGGGCTATCCTATACATGGCCTTCTTAATCACATATTGGATGCTAGAGCCGAACCTCTTACTCATGCTCTTTTTGGATGCAAGTCTAAGAAGCCGATTGGCCCAAGCTTTGCAAATCACAGCAAGCACACTACTCCTATCCTTGATAAGTCAGATAGTGAAGATGAACAAGAATATATACCTCATTTAACAAATCAATGGGACATGTGTGAAGATTGTGTCCCTTCCACTAATCTCCTCTAGGGAGATTCAGATATTCCAGTTGCTCATGCCTTAGTTGCATCTTTAGAACAACATGAATCAGATATAGAAGATCCTTTTAGAGAATTTCAATGAAATAATCTTGTTCACTTAAAGGAAAGAGAAGGAGTTACTCTTAATGACACTAGAGATTCCACCTCAAGATGTCCCAAACCTTCATGGTGTAAACATCCTAGTCACAGTTCAGACACAAGTTCATATGAGTATGAATGGTACTCCTTTTCTGAGTCCTCCATAGTTGATATAGATATTGATGTTATCCACACTTATATTTCTCAACCTGAAGTAGCCAATGAGTCATGTGTAGGATTAGAGTATTTGAACACATGTGTTGCCTTAGTGGATGATTATTTTATTGTTAGGATGAATCCTAATTTGGGTAGCTTAGAAGGATACTTGACAGACTCTGAATCTTCGGTCACCAGTGATAATATCATTCACATATGTAACCTTGAACCAGTCATTGACTTTCCTCTTGTTCATCCTGACCTCATTGATTGGTCCCAACACTATCAAGAACCTGAGCTCTTAACATTTCAAAATGATTATGAGATAGAATGTTACCTAAATTTCATTGAACCCATAGTCTCTTCCACTAGTGAACTGGCTACCAACATGATAGAGCCAAACATCAAGTACCTTAGTCACAAAATAAAAAGAAAAGAAAATCAAAAGAATAGGAGTTCTGATGGTGAAAACCACTGTGTGGCAGTGTCAGAACCAAAAAAAGTAAAAAGAAATAATGTATCCAAGGGTCAAAACCTCTCTAAGGTGCCTAAGGATGAGATACTTGATCATCTCCACAACTATTTTCAAGATAGATCTTCAATGCTTATTGAACCAATACAAGTACTCAATTTGGGTACAGATGAGGCTCAACAAATAGTACACTTGCCTGAGTCCTTGTCACCACAAGAAAAAGAAGCTTACACTAAGTTCTTACATAAAAAGAAGATCAACTTTGCATGGACTTATTCAAATATGCCAGGGTTGGACATTAATCTTATCATGCATCACTTGTCCATAGCTCCAAGTGTCAAACTAGTTAAACAAAAATTGAGAAAGATGCATCCTCACATAGCGCTCCTAGTAAAAGAAGAATTGTAGAAACTCCTTAGTGAAAAATTCATAAGGGCTATCACCTATGCTGAATGGATATCAAACATTGTACCAGTTTCCAAACATGACAATTCCATTCTAGTTTGTACAGATTTTAGAGATGTCAATAGATCATGCCCAAAGGATGACATTCCACTTCCCAATATAGACATGATAGTGGATATGACTGTGGATTATGAGGTTTATTCCTTGATGGATGGTTTTTCCAGATACAATCGGATTAAGATAGCTCCTGAAGATCAAGAAAAGACCGCATTCACTTGTGCATGGGGTACCTATTATTGGAACATTATGCCTTTTGGATTAAAAAATTCATGAGCCACCTATCAATGAGCTATGACAACCATTTTTCATGACATGATGCACAGAAACATGGAAGATTATGTGAATGACACCTTGGCCAAGTCTAAAAAAAGAGATACACACTTAGATGATTTAGAAGTCATTCTAGATCGCATGGAAAAATTTCAAGTAAGGTTAAATCCTAAAAAGTGTGCATTTGGAGTCACCTCTAGAAAACTACTTGGCTTCATCATTTCAGAAAAAGGAATAGAGGTAGACCTTGAAAAATTTCAAGCAATCATAGATATGCCACCTCCTAGAAACATTAGTCAAATGAGGATTCTTCAAGGATGTCTTCAATCTATAAGGAGATTTATTTCACAATTGGTGTATATAGCTCAACCCTTCAACAAGAACTTACACAAAGAATTCAAATGTGTTTGGAATGAGGATTTTCAAAAGAGTATAGATCAAATCAAGTAGTACTTGGAAAATCCTCCCATTTTAATGCCTCCTATCCCAGGGAAACCACTTATTCTATACATTTCAGCGACATAATATTTCCTTGGGGGCATTACTAGCCCAACTTGATGAAAATAGGAAAGAAAGAGAAATATACTATATTAGCCACACTCTTGTTTCATATGAGGTTAACTATACCAGCATTGAGAAAGCTTAACTTGCAGTTGTGTTTGCTTCCCAAAAGTTGCGACATTACAGATCCACTCAAATATTTGCTAGGTAAGGTCACCCTCATAGGTAGACTTTCTAAATGGATGATAATCCTTTCAGAGTTTGACATAGAGTAAATTGAGTGTAAAGAAATCAAAGGACAAGCCATAGCAGATCAATTGGCTGATTTCCCAATACAAGATAATGCACCTATTCAAGTTGACTTCCCAGATGAGCACCTCATGTATATGACTGAAAGAACATGGAAAATGTTCTTTGATGGATCCTTTATGCAAAATGGTTCAGGAGTTGGTGTGTTTTTTGTTTCTCCTCATGGGTACACGATCCCTAAGTCTTATAAATTATTGTTCTCATGTACAAACAACATTGTTGAGTATAAAGCTTTTTAAAATGGACTTAAGATGGCCATAGAATGGAGAATCATAAAGTTACACATCTATCAGGATTCACAGCTGATAATCAACCAAGTTAATGATGAATATCAAACAAAACATGAGAAAATGGTACCTTACAAGCAAATGGTTGATTCCTTGAAACGCTACTTCACATTTGTCACATTTTAGCAAAACCCTAGAGCAGAAAACAAAGCAGTTGATGCTATGGCTACACTTGCTTCACTCCTTCAGTTAGAGAAACATGAATCAAGATTTGAATTCCTGGTGGAAGAGCTACATCACCCTATCTATGACTCTCAAGAAAGCCATGTCATTTGTACCCTTGTTGGTTGTGAGTCATCCTGTTATCGTGTCATTTACTCATACCTTCGTAATGGCATTATTCCTAAAACCTTTAACCAATTTGAATGCAGAAACCTTACCCGAAATGCCTCTTGTCATTCCCTTATTGCTAGTGATTTGTGTATGCACCCTAAAATGGTTTCCTGGACTATGGGCCCCCATTTATCAATTTATCAATTTCCTGAATCAATATTTTGCAACATTTTCAATTCAAATCAATTTCCTTGATCAAATCATGATTAATTCAATTATTTCAATATTTCCTAAGGTTTGATCATTTCATCAATTATCTTATTTAATTAAAAGAAAATAATTCCTTTTTATTAAATAAAATAATCTTATTTAATTAAAATCCTTTTTTAATTAAATAATCTTATCTTATTTAATTAAAATCTCTCATAATTAAATAATATTATCTCATTTAGTTAAAATATCCATTTTAAATAAATTAAATAATCTTATTTAATTAAAATAAAATCCATCTTTTGATTAATTAAAACCCCCACTTAAATCCCTCTTTGTTGAAAAAGGAAATAAATTAAATAAAAATAAATAAAGTTCCTTTTTTTTACACATCTTCCTAAGTGGTGGGCTTTTTGCCTCTTAATCATAGCATTTGTTTTTACCTTTTGAAGATATGATCACATGGATCAACCAAGATTTAATCTCCACCATTGCTCACTTCTTTTTTTGCCCCTTAATCTCTATCGTCCATTTCTCCTTATAAGGACACCTCTCCTTCTCATTTCATAATCAATATTTTAGGCTATTATTATGCTGCAGGTTTGGAGAACAACTTTGGAGGAGATTTTGAGCACTTAAGCTTGGATATTGCAACTTCTCTCTTCTTGTCTTCTTCTTTCATGCCCCATGGCAATCCATTTAGATTAATTTTGCACTTTCATGTTAGATTATATTCATGTTTCCTTTCATAGATTAATCTTGCATTTGTAATTCCTTTCATAGAATAATCATGCATTGTTATCATGTAGATTAATTTCCTTTCTTGCATTGTTATCATATAGAATAGCTTTCATTTGTATGCATACTTGATGATCGTGGAGACTAGAATTCTTGATTTTCCTCTTTGAATCTCTCATTTTATAGTGTACTTGCATGGGCACAAACTAGGTCAATCTGAGGGCCTCCATTACAAACCCTTGCACTCCATGAATAGAGAGCTATGAGTCGTCATTCAAGATCTCATTCTTGAGCAATCTTGGATACAATGATTCATAGAAGCTTGACACATTTTTAGCACACATTTTTGGAGCCCATAGTGCGGTATGATGCTCCTAATTTTTCTTATTTTTATTTAGATTTTCAGATTTTCTAATCTTTACATGGTTATTTTATTGAAGTTTTTCAAGCCTAACCCTTGTGCAGGATTAGTTGAAGACAAAACCTAGGATTTTTTGAAAGATTTGATCATATCTCCCAAACGGCTTAGAGTTTTGTTCTAAATTTTTTTTTGTAGGTTGGCATTGGGTCAAAGGTGTCTCAGTATGAAAATTAGATTTTTTGGATCATTTTTCCATGATTTATAATTTTTTATGATTTTTTATGAAAATTTGTTTCTGGTCATAAATCAGCGAATTTTTTGGAAAAATTTACATTTTTGGAAAGCTCTTGGAATTCTAAAGGGGGTATATTCTCTATTTTTTTTGTTTTTATGACAAATAATGGCTTAAAAATATAATCTTTAAAAATTGGTATGTTTTGATAAATAGGGTCCCTAGGGCACAAATCAGAAAATATTGCTAAAAATTTTACATTTTTGTAAAGCTCTTTATTTTTTAATAGGGGTCTCTTTTCTGCATTTAGGGTTTGGGATCCAAATTCATGTCATATAGGTCCAATCTTGTTGACTAGGTCAAAAATCAAAATTAAAAAAAGGGCATTTAATGATTAGCTTGCACTTATTTTTCACATGCTTCAATGCATGATATGAGTTTTCATTTGGATTATTTACTGGTTATTATTTATCCTAACAATTTATTTTCATATCTAACCCTAGGGTTTGCATAAGTTGAATATACATTGCATATCGTGTTTTCTTGTTTGCTTACCTTGCTTGTTGGAGAGTTCGTGGCTTACTTTCGCAGAAAAGTTCAACAAAAGAAACAATAGGGTAAAATCTACTAAGCGCATTTCTTTGGACTTGAGGTATTTTGTTGCATCTCTACAACATTTGGATTTTAGAAATAAAAATGAATCTCTCATGTGTTTATCTTGAGTGTTTCTTGCTTTCATAGATCACATTTCCAATTTTTTCTCTAAAGAATGAACCTGGATTTTCTTTCTTGCATATATGTTTCACATAGTAATTAGGCCCTATGAAAACTATTTGTGGTGATCTTGAGAGAGTGGTCTTCATTCTCTTCTTTTACATGTGAAGCTCTTCTTGACGATAGATCCCCTTGTAGGTAGGGAAGGATTTGTTATTATCTCACTTGGTTTGGTCTTCAACTTTTGACGGTACATTCTCTCTTGAGATTGGTGGTCATTATTGTTGATTTATGAACCTTAGGTGGGGTGATTTCAAATTAGTGGGTCAATTAATCTTTCTTTCTATTTTTGGGTGAGGTGAAGAGGCTAGAGGACTATGCTCTTTTCCCTTTTGGGATAATCAGAAACTTGGAACCCTTGAATCCGAACCAAGTCCCTATGTGGTTCATATTGTAAGTCTTCCTTGTTAGAGAGGGTTAACCGTAGTGGACATTCCCTTTATTGGGTAAACCACATGAACGGAACCTCAAGCAGTAATATCCATTTTTGTCATGGTAGCAACAACCACTACATAAATGTCCTTGTGGAAGAAATCTCCACAGGTGTAGTCTCTTGTTGGGTTATCAGATCTCCTCAACAGCTCCTGATTGATTAAAATCTTGGACTGTGTCAAAACCTCAGTGTGTCAGGATTGGATTTCACCCACTTCAGATTGCAAAATTTGTAGAGTTTACCATTACTATGAACCATAGTGCAACCAAAATTTTCTTTTCTAGGTCTATGTGTGTGACTGAAAAACATTTTGAGAACATACACAAGTAAAATTCTTATGGAGTAGAATACTATTTCACTATTCTTGTTCATGCGCAAGGTTTCTTTTCCCCTTGCTCATTGTTTGAAGAAAATTGTTTTCTTGAACTCCCTGATTATTGTCTTGCGTGGCTAATTAATGATAAAACCTGTTAATGCATCTAGTTGGTCAATTAAAATGAATAAATCTGAGTTTTCGAGTGATAAAAACTTCAATTGGTCTCCCAAAAAAGTGCTATGACATGTTGCACAACATCCAAATGAACATAAATGGTATCAAGTTGCACAAAATGACTCTTGGTCTTCTTTCTTCCACATCTCCCATGTCTTCCTAGTCTCCCATTTCCATCATTTCTCTTCTTCCTTCACGCTTCTTCCTCTTCTTCCTCAGATCTTCACATATTCTTATTATCTAGTCTACCTTTTTCTATTCATCTCTTCTATCACTCCCATGCTTGATTCCTCCTCTTCCAGAACCATGAATTTAAACTATCTTGTTATGGAACCTCTCTTGAGAATAGATGATCTCGAACTCATTTCTCAATTTGAAGATTGGTATTCCTCCAAAAATCACATGGGTGATAAATTTAGGACAAAAAAAAAATTGATTGAATTAGATGCCTTTGCTAGGATCATACTCATGATCTTGTCACAACCTCCTTCTTCCAAACATCTTTCATCTTATGAGTCTTCTCATCTTTCCTCATCATCCAAGCCTTCTTCCTCCACTAGTTCTTCACTTTCCTCTTCTCCACGATCTCGTTCTTCTTCTACTTCTCCCAAGAGTCTTACTTCTCTTCTCAAGACATACCATAATGAGAAATGTGACAATACTTGTGAGACCTCTTCCATGAAGAGTGACACACCCATCTTTGATGACTATGATGATGGACAATTGAGTGATACCTACAATACCTCTATTCCTAAGAATCCTCCTAGTCATTTGCTTGTGCTTACTGGTAATGGGTTATCACATTGGATGGATCGTGATGGTGATCCATATAACTCTGATTTCGAAAGAGACTTTGATGATTTTTTTGAACAATACCTGGATGATACATTTACTTTTATTGAGGAAGAGAAAGCTTTATGCACTGATTATAAACGTAAATACTCTAAGAATCTCTCCTCTAAGACCTCTCATGTTGAAAATGAAGATTACACTCTCAAGCAAGATCATGTTAATGATGAACCTTTATTTTGTGATAATTCCCTTCCATCCTCTACTTCCTCCAATACTCATATCTCCTAAAGTCTCCAAGTTTTTCAAATCTTTCACAAATCCTTCATCTAACAAAGGTCCTAATGCTTTTCATGTGATTTCATATAGTTTTCCTCAAGGGATACCTCTTAAAGAAACTCAAGCTAACCTTCACTTGGCTGAAAATACTATCAATAATGCTAAACCTAAAGAGCCTAAGCCTTTATATGCTATAATGCCTACTTCAGCTAATCCTTCCCCATCTCTTCCCAAGTCTCCCATACAATTCCAACATGCTTCCTTGTCCTTAGAAGTGGTTCCATGTCCAGAGGACTCTAAAAATGATAAATAAAATAACATAAAGAAATATCAAGATCAAGAAACCTCCATGTCATCCAATTCTTTTCATGATGTCTCTTATCCATTTCATGGTTCTTTTGATCCCGCACGCCCTTTCTCGTTCATTCCACCATGTCTTAAGTCTTCTCCTAAGAAAGATCAAGTTACTACTTACACCATTGATCTTATTGACAATCAAAATAACCTTACCCCACTTACGCTTTCCAAAGATGATACTTCCATTGAGGTTATTAAAAATGGTGTTGTTACTTCCAATATTAAGCCTATTAAAAATCAAGAGGAACATTATGCGCTTATGCTATCCAAATATCCTTGTCAAGATCAAAGTCTTCCATCTTCTTGTTCTACCACTTCATGTTTGCTTCCACTTTCTACTCTTCCTAAGTCTTTCCAAGCTTCAAACAATCCTAGCAAAGAAGGTGCTCCTTTTCAAGATGTTCACGATCCTATTGAAAATCCTAACTCTCACTCTAAAGATTCTGATGTCCTTGGTTGTCATATACATGTCGATGAACTTATTTATTATCCTTTTGCGTCTTCCACGTCCATCCTTGGACCTCCTCCACCAATACTCAGGGCTTCACATTTTCCTTCCATCTTGGGTCCTTATGTCCCTTCACTTTCCCCTCCTAACCCTCCTAATTTTTCATCCATCTTGGGTCCTTACATCCCTCCATCTCCTATCTTTCCTCAAGATAAACATACATGCATACCCTTGAATCCTTTTCATCCATCCATCCATCTAAACTAGTCATATTCTTCTTCTTCCTCCACATGTCCCAAGTCTTTTGGAAGAAACTTGAATGTTTAATACAAGAAAAAGAAGCAATACAAGAATCCATCTAAAAAAGAAGATCGCCATGTCTCCTCTAATTGACATGGGGGCATAAGTCAAAAGAGATATCTAAGAAGAAAACTACAAGACAAGTATGGGTTCCAAAATCCATCATTGATTATATCCTCTCTAAATCATCAAAAAGAAATGAAAATCCTACAACTATATCGATTCCAAAGTCTCTCTTGAAAGAGTCTCATGTTGAGCAACAAGTTAAGTTGACATTCAAGCTTCCAAAGGCTTCCACTTCATCTTCTTCAAAAAAGATTCTTTCATTCCATGCGCCTAAACTGCAACCTCTGCTATCCATTCACCATATTCCTCAACATATTCCTTCATTCACATTTCCTCCATCCTCTCACCACCCTTCAAGGTGTGTGTTGACGTTGATCATGCCTTCCTTTCCATCTACCCTTTCACAATCCTTCCATTCACTATCCTTCTACCTTCTATCTTTTTTCCTCATTTGTCTATTCCTCCTATCTTCCAACCTCACTCACTTTGCATAAAATATTATCCTCTATTTTTCTCTTTCATCTTCTTTTCCCTATCAGCATCT
>MU226255.1:3008776-3026591 GCA_018584345.1 Thuja plicata
TAATCAACTGTGATCATGTTTTGATCTTCATTTCCTTATCTTCTTTCGTGATCTCAATCAAAATTTTCTATCTTAAATAGTTGATTGATTTTGGGGCATTCTCTTTCTTAAGGAAAATTCTCTTTCTCTTCTCCATTTCTTTCCACTTCTTCCAAACTTCAATCTTCCATTTGCTTGCACCCCACTTCTTTTCTTCTAATTCAACCTTGGGGCATAATATTTCGTGCTTGATGATCTACCTTAGTTATGTGACCCTTATATCTTTCATCTTACATAAAGAACCTTATCTTTAGTTTGATTTGATCAAATTTATCAAATTTGTGTTTCTCCTCTATCTCATTTTGATTTCGATCATGAGGGGGTAGTACCTATCAAACTTCAATCCTTGATTTAGCTTTATCAATCCTATCAAGCACTCCACTCGGGGAAACCTTGCCTGAGATTCTTATCTTGGACATGTTAATTACCTATTTACAGGGGTGTTGACCTTGTCTTTTTCAATCAGCTTATCTTTGTCCAGATGTGTTCCCATAAAGATCACATGTCTGGGTTGTTTTGTGATCCCAAATCGATCTCACACTTCAACTGCATTCTTTGACTACATGTGTTCCCAGAATGATCACACATTAGTCAAACAGGGGCAAATGTATGCACCCTAAAATGGTCACCTGGACTATGGGCCCCCATTTATCAATTTATCAATTTCCTGAATCACTATTTTACAACATTTTCAATTCAAATCAATTTCCTTGATCAAATCGTGATTAATTCAATTATTTCAATATTTCCTAAGGTTTGATCATTTCATCAATTATCTTATATAATTAAAAGAAAATAATTCCTTTTTATTAAATAAAATAATCTTATTTAATTAAAATCCCTTTTTAATTAAATAATCTTATCTTATTTAATTAAAATCTCTCTTAATTAAATAATATTATCTCATTTAATTAAAATATCCCTTTTAATTAAATAAAATAATCTTATTTAATTAAAATAAAATCCCTCTTTTAATTAAATAAAACCCCCACTTAAATCCCTCTTTGTTGAAAAAGGAAATAAATTAAATAAAAATAAATAAAGTTTCTTTTTTTTACACATCTTCCTGAGTGGTGGGCTTTTTGCCTCTTAATCATAGCATTTTATTTTGCCTTTTGAAGATATGAGCACATGGATCAACCAAGATTTAATCTCCACCATTTCTCATTTCTTTTTGTGCCTCTTAATCTCTACCGTCCATTTCTCTTTATAAGGAAACCTCTCCTTCTCATTTGATAATCAAGATTTTAGGCTATTATTATGCTACAAGTTTGGAGAGCAATTTTGAAGGAGATTTTGAGCACTTAAGCTTGGATATTGCATCTTCTCTTTTCTTGTCTTCTTCTTTCATTCCCCATGGCAATCCATTTAGATTAATTTTGCACTTTCATATTAGATTAGATTCATATTTCTTTTCATAGATTAATCTTGCATTTGTATTTCCTTTCATAGAATAATCATGCATTGTTATCATGTAGATTAATTTCCTTTCTTACATTGTTATCATATAGAATAACTTTCATTTGCATGCATACTTGATGATCATAGAGACTAGCATTCTTTCTTTTCCTCTTTGAATCTCTTATTTTATGGTGTACTTGCAGGGGCACAAACTAGGTCAATCTAAGGGCCTCCATTACAAACCCTTGCATTCCATGAATAGAGAGCTATGAGTCACCATTAGAGACCTCATTCTTGACAAATTTTGAATATAATGACTCATAGAAGTGTGACACATTTTTAGCACACACTAGCAATGCAAATCAACCCTGCAAGTTGAGGTACTCCTTAGATTCTACCGGCAGGTCCTAAATATTTTGAATCGAATCCTTTTGGTAGGTAAAGTCTTTTGGATGGGTAGTCACTTTTTTCTTGGTATTGGATCTAGTTCTATTACCCGGGCCAGCAATCTTCTCTTCCTATTTAGCACCTTCATCATCAATATTTATAGCATTTTTATCAGTGTTGTTCCCTTCCAGTAGCGCATGCAGAGCATTAAGGTTAGAACCCGTAGCTTTCATGCCAGCAACGTTAAGGGATAAGATCTTTCTAAGAATTTGATCATTATTTATTGCTTTCTCCCAGATGGGGGAGATATTTTTCTCAATAATACTAGTAATTTTATCCTGCAGCGATCTAGAACTCTCAGCAACCTCGGTAAAAACATCCTTACCAGTATTGTACATAGTGGAATCATTTCTCATTTTGTCAATATTTTCTTCCAGTGCCTCATGCCTAGCATCAAGTGATCTATAATTTATCTGTATGTCCTGGGTTTCATGGAAATCCCACTTATCAAGATTGAAAGCAAAAATTGCTTTACTTCTGGCGGCACATATTAGTGACCCTTTTAGTATTGAAGTCCTTCTCTGTGATAGTTGTATCATCAGCATTGTTCTGTTCCTACTTTCCCTTACCCTTTTCAATATTGGCTTCTGTCAAAGGATTCTCAGGCAGATAAGGGTGGTCATCAACCTCTTGGTTGACTGTAGAATGAGGAGAGTTCACATTGGTAGTACCCTTATCCTCCTCAGCAAATATCTTTTTATCCATAAAATTAGTTTCCACATTGAGCACATCATTTCCTTTGTCCATTTACGTATCCATGTCCTCATGTTCATCTTTATTTTCATTGTCTTTACCAGACTTTGTTTGGGTGTTATTCTCCTCCATGTAGACTTGAATAAGAGCATTAATCGGATTAGTAACTTCTTCAGGGATCTCCTACTAGGAGTCCTTCATAGTATCTCCTGCAACCTCTTTGTCCGTAGTCAATACTTCATCATTCTCATTGATAAGGAAAATGTCCCTCTCAGGCTTGTCCTTGTCATTTTTCTCACCTTTATCAAGGGCTTCATTGTCAGAGGAGTATTCATCATCTTCTAAATTCTTCCCTCCACTTCATCAAAGATCGACAGGGTAACCTCTTATTTCTCTAGTTTTATTTTTCTAGTTTTCTTACTAGGGGAAGGACTCACCTTCTTACCAGTGCTAGTTTCCACAACCTTTCTCTTCTATGTGCCCACTTTCTTTGTCACAAAATCATGAACCTAGTCTCTTGCATACTTTTCAATAAGCAGAATCAAACCCTCATGAAGGACAAGAGAGTTGGATTTGACTCTATTATCCATAATACTCTGGTTAAGGGAACTCAGCAAAAAGTAGGGGAAGGAAACCCTAGTTTTGTAGCATAAATCGTTTACAAGAACGAAATGAAAATTGTAGACTCTGGAAAATACATTCTCTAATGTAAAATATTTCATTATAACCCTTAAGACTTGAGCCCAAATGATCTTGATGTTACTGATATTAACATAATTAACTTCCCCTTTAACTAACATAGCCTTCTCTTCTATTGTTTTAGGAAAATCCTTATAGGCCTTATTTCTGACTTTCTTGTCTTTAAAGAAGTTAATTCCCTCCAATGGAAGACCCATGATCTCAATAAGAAGATCCAGGGTGAGAGGGAAAGACTTACCCACCATATGCACCACACCATTCTTCTAGCCAGAGATGAAATCCCTCATAATGTCTTTCTTGTGGCCATGCAGCTGCTTGAGGTAGTGGTCGACTCTTTCTTAAGCTTCTTCCAGACCTTCTTTTCTTGAATCCATTTACATTCAGAGGGATCCTCTCTCTTAAGGTCACCTCCCATTGTGTCTTCTTCCTTTTTCCTGCTATTAGCCAGAATGTCAAAGTTTGGCTTCTTCGTAGACTTATTAAACACCAAATTTTCCAAAATAAGCACAAAATTCTCGGTATAAATGTTATTCGGCTCCAAGGTCATCTTGAGAACCCAAAAAGTGTGTGTGATATTACATGAAATTATGATAATGTGCTCTAGTTTCCTTTGCATATCTAAAGTACACAAAATATGTTCCATATCATTCAATGTCATCATTATTTCAAATGGCTCCCTCCTTTTGGTTGATCTTGTCATAGTAAATAAGCTTATTGATATCATCATTAATATTACTCATTCTCACCCACTTGTTGATGATGTTAGTCTTAACCCCCAGATTAGCAAGCCCATCCGCAACCTTGTTAGATTCACGATAGTCATGGGTAATATGGAACCTTTCATATAAGAGAAATATTTTTAATTTTGTTAATAATATTCTCAACTAACCATGAAGGTTTTCTTAGACCTTTAATATTATTAAAGACGTTTAGGTAATCTCCCTCTAGCCACAAATTTTTGCACTCCAGCTCATCGGCTAGCATGATGGTATTGAGAGCCACCATAGCTTCAACTCTATGGTTTGATTGAATACCCAAGGTAAAGGCCACAACACCAATACAATTAGCCCTTCAATATCTGATAATACCTCCACCTCCAGCCATTCCCAAATTTCCCTTCGCAGCCCCATCAAAGTTAGCTTTGATCCATCCTTGGGGAGGGGAGGACCACAGGACTTCATCTCTAGGATGAGGGACTTTGGTAGTAATAGAGCTAAACTGCCAATTTTTTATGTTCACTAGAACCTCCTTAAAAGAATTCAAATCTGGATTGTTATTAACCATAATGTTAAATTTCTCCTCCATCCCTCTGCAAATGTGACTACCAACCACTTGAGCTTTGGAGTATTTTTCCCAAAATACTCTATTATTTCTTTCCTTCCAGATACGCCAGTAGAATGGAGGGAGAAGGAGATTCTATAATTCCTTTTCCATCTTGTCAGATGAGGGACAACGCCATTGGATGAAAAAATCCTTCCATAAGAGATGAAAAAACCAGCAAAGGTTCCATTTTTTAAATATAATCTCCCATACCATACGGGTATAGGAGCATTGCATCACGATATGATCACAAGATTCAACTTCCTCCATATATAGAAATCATCTATTAGGTAAATTGAAACCCCTTTTACTAAGATTATCAAGGGTTAGAGGTTTATTTTGGGATAAAATCCAAAAGAAAAATGTTAATTTTAGGGGTGAGATATTTGTACAACACCTTCAAGCAAAGAGGTCTCTCCTCACCCAATGTCATGAGATCACAAGAAGAAGCCACCATATAGACCCCATCCTATTTAGGCACCCATATAATTTTATCCTCAATGTTATCATTAACAAACCAAGAATGCAGCTCAATTTTAAGGGGAAGAAACAAAATGTCAATTTCACCCAGGTTTATCCACCTGTCTCCTCTCCAATAATCCTTGACTTTCTCTCCAATAGTTCCTTCGTATATCGATATTTCTTGATTCCAGTCTTGTTTTTTAGAAAGAGGGTCCTTATGTATCCATCTATCTCCCATAAATCAATTTTCCTTCCATCTCCCAGCTTCCATCTCATTCCTTTGATAATTAGGTCTTTAGCAGAATAAATGTTATTCCATATATAAGAGCCTTACATGTTATCTTCAGATTTGAGGAAATTGTCCAATGAGTGGTTGTTGAAGAGATATTTGTTTTTGATTGTCAAATTCCATTCTTTCCTTATCCCATAGATTCTCCAAATTTTCTTAGAAAGAAGGGATTTATTAATATTTTTTATGGTTCTTAGGCCAAGCCCCCCAATTGTTTTAGGCTTGTAGACCCTATCCCAAGCAGCCAAGCTTAACATTTTTTTTTTATTCCACCCCCGACCACAAGAATCTTTTCTAAATTTTTTCTATCATCATAGAAAATTTATGGGGGATCTTAAATAGGCTCAAAGCATAAAATGGGAGGCTTTGCAGAGGTTATTTCAAAAGTTGAACTTTCCCAACATGGCTTAAGAAGGCCCCCTTCCAACCAATCAACTTTCTGTTGAATCTATCAATGATAGAACCTCAGAAGCTATCAAGAGGTTTAGAGCATAGTGGAAGACCCATGTAAGAGTAAGGTGAAGTCCCTATACTGCATCCCATTGTTTTTGAGATCTTTATTTGTCTTTCCTCAGGGTGTTGATAAAGAAAATAGAGCTCTTGTTCCAATTGATAAGTTTCCCTGAAGAAAAGGTTTATGTTGTTAAAGAAATGCTCAAGTTTTTGGCTTCTTTAATAGTAGAAGCCCCCATAGTGAGGGTGTCAACAAAAAAATTCTCGTGGGAAAAAATAGACCTTTTCGATGAAGGTTGGAGACCTGAGATTAATCCTTCTCCCAAAAAATTGCTAATGTATGTTCCTAGACATTCAGCTAAAATGGAAAAGTTGATAGGGGATATGGGATCACCTTGTCTTAGGCCCCTAGAGGGTCTGAAGAAGTTGGAATAACCACCATTGAAAATCACCAAGGAGGAGAAATTAGTGACTAATTGCATGATAATTTTAATGACTCCCTTATCAAATCCAAAAGCTTGAAGAACTTTCTGCAAATAATTCCAATCAACCCTATCATAATCTTTTGAGAGGTCCAGCTTCATGAGGAAACCTTATTTCTTAAAAGATTCCAAAGAGTAAATATTTTCAAGAACAACCATGATTGAGTCTAGGATTTTCCTTCCAAGGATAAGTCCATTCTGCTAGGGGGAAATAATCGAAGGGAGGATCAACAAAATTCTTGAAGTTAAAACGTTAGAGATGAATTTATACAAGGAGTTGCATAAACTTATGGGTCTAAATGCATCAATAGAATTAGCTTCAAGCTTCTTGGGAATCAACACCAGAAAAGTAGCATTAAGTTCCCTGAGAAGGATTTTGGTCCCAAAAACTCTTTGACCGCAGCACACACTTCTTTCCCCATAATCTCCCAGTAATGCTGAAAGAAAACCATAGGAAAACCATCAGGACCGGTATACTTCTCTCCCTCAAAACAAAATATAGCAGAATTTATTTCCTTCTTGAAATGGATGGCTTGAAGTCTGATATTAGTTTTAGCATCAATTAAGGAGAGTATAGCAGATAAGATTTTATCTTGATCATATGAAATCAAGTTTCCCTCTTTAGCATGAAGGGTGGAAAATCAACTAAGCATTTATTTTCTAATGTCTTCCTCTTTCACCATCTTATTTCCATTGGATAGAAGAAAAGAAATTTTGTTAGCTTCCTTATGCTTCATGGTAGTCATGTGGAAAAATCTAGTGTTTATGTACCCTGCCTTACGTTAGAGGGGGCTCTCGAACCTTGTCTCCACAAAGTTCTCTCTTTAGATATTATATTGTGATAATCCGCCAACATATTGTTTTCAGTACTTTTGAGTTCCTCAGAAAGACCCTCCTTTTGAATTTGGTCTTGGATTTCCTTGATTTCAATCTAAATCCAACTTTTGGAAGGGAAAATGTCACTGAAAACCTCTTTATTCCATTTCTTAACTTTTCTTTTGATATTATTCAGTTTTTTAGCAGCTTTATACATAACTCCCCCATCTAGGGAATAATTCCACCATTCAACAATGCTATTTTTCAAATTAGGATGATCCATACACATATTTTCAAACTGAAAAGGAAATTTTATTTTGCCACACAAAGGATTAGAAGAAAAAGAGATGGGGAAATGGCCAGACGCTATTCTCTACATAGAAGATAGAGAGGAGTACCTTGATATCCAGTCTAGGGTCATGAGGGTTCTATCCAGTTTCACCTGAATAAGTTCCTTTCCATTTCTCCTATTACACCAAGTATAAGAGATTCCCTCCAGGTCCACATCCATAAAAGCTTCATCATTAATGTAATCCAAAAGTTCTGACCTAATGTCCATCTGAGACAAAATACCTCCCATGGTTTGATGAATGTTATTCTGATAATGAATTAATATATACATTTCATGTCTTTGTTTATACTAATACCATGTTGAAGGGATAATTAATTAATTAGCACAGTCAAGTTGGTGCTCAAGAAGGATCATGTCATGAAGACCAAGTCAAGATAGTTGAGAAAGGAAAAACATTGAATCAGTCAGTGATGAATTGACCACAGATCTTATGGAGCAAGTTATGAGAATTTAATGGTCATTCCTAATGTGTAAAAAATCTAGAAAATGGGCGTATAAGCTATATTTTCTCTCTATATAACTGAACAGATAGTTGCTCCTTATTTATTGAATAGCTTTCCTTGTTTCTTTCTCTGTAATAACTCTTGTCTGTCTATTCCTTTGGGAGTGAACTAGTTGTTATTCTTTAAATAAACTGAGAGGGGGGGTGAATTAGTGCAACCAAAAAACTAAAACACTTCTCAAATAGCTTCCACAATAGCCAACATGTAAAATAAAATACTACATAAAATCTTAGCAAATAAAAAATTCACACAAATTAAACTCAAGACACAAGATTTTTCCCATGGAAACCCTTATTATAGGGAGAAAACCACATTTGTGAATGATACCCACAAATTTCACTAGTGCGCCACTAAAATTCTCCTTGTTAAGTGCAATTACAAACCCCATGCTAAGGGTATACCTGGATAAGAGTATCTTTAGCCCGGTTAGGAGCTAATAAAAGTATTGTTAATAATTACCCTATTAAGGGATTTTAGAATCCTTCTAAGAGTCACCTTGTTAGAGGATTTCTACTTTAGATTTTGTTAGAGATCCTTATCACCCTATTAGGAGTGACCTTGTTAAAGGATTTGACCTAAAAACCTGTTAGGGCTTGCCTTGAGATAGACCCAAGAATAAATGATCTGACTATGACACTTCTTTTCTAACAGATCTACTTCAATTTTGATCATAGCATCATCTTAAACATCAACTCTCATTTCTCCAGGTTTACACAATTAGAATCACCTATCACATCACCACAACTAACCTAAAACTTGATTTCATCCTTCTTTTATAAAAAAAATTCCAAGTCAGCCTTTGCCAAAAAAATATTTTTCCCGCGAACGTAAAAATCAAATCCGATCATGCCAAAATGCATTGGTTAACTTAATAAAGTCAACATGACATTAACTAAGGCATAAATAAAACATTTACTAACACTGAATTGATCAATTAGCTGATCTAACCAAACTCGCTTTGTCTGACTCTTGTTCTTCTTGCCATTGTCGCTTCAATCCTCAATAACTTGCTCAATTCTTCAAGTTAGCCAATGCGGTCATAGATATAGATATAAATTCCTTTTTAGATGATAAATGCATGACCACACACCTTAACTCAATCTCCATCTCCAAATTTGGTCACTTCTACCTTGCATATTGTCTTCTTCCTAGTTGACTAAACACTTAGTCAATTCTCGAATTTGATCCTTCAAAACCATTGGTAAAATGGATCTCATGCCTCCAATAGATCATGTTTCTAGAAATCAAAAAACCACAACACAATCACATTATCAAAACTTATATAATCTTCATCAAATTCCAACAATCTCCCCATTTGGCATTGATGGAAACACTTAGAAAAATTTGCTAAGTGTTTAGCTAATGCATAAATAAAAAAATAAATTACGCAAAGTAGTAAACTATTCCTGATAGCTCAATATCTCCCCCTAAGAATTTAAAACATGTGTACTACTCCCCTAAATCATTACATTGCATTTTTCATGGACTTAGTCAAATTTTAGCCTTATTTACACTACTCCCCCTTTGACAACAATGACAAAGGTATTACAAAAAGTGTCAAAATATTATTTAAGAGTACCAAACCTAGTTACATTCTACTAAAAAAATAATTGTAGTTACCCTTCAAAATCTATAAATCATTGTCCCAAGTCTTCAGTAAGTTCTCCACAATGGCAATCTGTCCACTTCACAAAAATGCTAATTATTCTAAACCGTCAACTGTAAACACATATGGGAATGCTAGAGCCCATTCAGCCTTCTTCACACCATGTTGAAAAATGTCTAACTTTGGAATCAAAAAAATTTGTAACTCCATTAAGTTAGCTATCCTCTTTTATTGATCATTCCTATATGATTTCAACTAGTGATTTATATTGCTAACCTTAGCACCAAAGGTAGTAGCATGCTCTTGTATAGGATCAAAATTTTCAAAAAGAAATCTAAGCTCTTGAAGAGATTCACATCTATCCCTCTCTAAATATTTCAAGAACTGGGAAAAGTCAGAGATAGGTTTAAAAATTTTACCACCTTCATTTAATGCATCCTTACTCAATTGACAGCTAAAGTAAGTGTGTTTTTGTCAGAAATCATTGACTATGCTAACTTTTTTTATCTCTTCTTCTTATATTCCTTCTCTACTTTCAAACTTGCAACATCCTCTAAACTCTTCATTTCCTCACCAGTAGCAGTGACCAAATGGGCTATTTTCTCTATCAGTGTAGCAATCTCATTACACTTCACATTTCTTAGTAAATCTATAAATATATCTTTGGTAGTGAGAATCACTTGTGCTTCTTGCTTCATCCTTTCCTTTTTATCCTTTTACTTGATCATCACAACAATGGCTATCATCTCCTTGGGGCTCCTAGTGCTCAAGTCTATCTGTCCCTTAATCAGTATATCATCTTCATCAATTCTTATCTTGGACTATGAGGAAGGTGTTACCTTCTCTTGATATTTTTCCTTCTCTACAGTTTCCTCCTCTTATTCCTACATAACATCATTTTTAACCTCCTTTTCTTTTACTTTTTCTTGTTGTTGATCATATGTAGAAACCTTATCTTGTGTATCATTGGTCATAGCCTGATCGGTACCCATGTTTACTAGCTCTTCTTCCATTTGTTTCTTATGTATATATTGTTTCTCGTGTTATTCATGTTGATCTTGTGTATCCATGTGTATACCTGTAATTTCCATCTCATCTCAGATTTCCTCAAGTGTGAGCTTCACACTGTCAATAGTAAATCCCTCATCAATTTGAGTCACCACTAGATCACT
The DNA here is from genome assembly GCA_018584345.1 of Thuja plicata. Lineage (NCBI taxonomy): Eukaryota > Viridiplantae > Streptophyta > Pinopsida > Cupressales > Cupressaceae > Thuja > Thuja plicata. The sequence continues at coordinate 3,019,511 of MU226255.1, forward strand.
CTCTTTTTATTTCTCTATTTCCTCTTGAATTTCCATATGAATTTCTTCACTTTTATCCTTCACCAGACCTAAATGTCTTCTTACAATCTCCTCTTTTTCATCCTGCACCGATTGGGTCTCCCCAACTAACAACTTTGTAACTCTTTTTTTGGTCTTAAATAAAGGTCTTACCTTTTCAATCATATCCTCTATTTCTTCCTTAGATGAGTTGGGTAATAGGATCAGAAGAATATACTTTACTAACTCCTTATCCTTTATAAGTGTTGCCTTTCATATTGCATCAATTTTATCATATAAGGCATTAGTAATTTTTCCTTGCAGTTGGATTAAAAATTAACTTAGCTTGTTCATGCTTGCAATTACAACATCCTCAACTTTTCTCTAATCTCCCTCATCAAGTAAGTGATAGTACTTATTAACTCCAACAAGTATCCCGTATTTACTGACATTTTATTTACTGACATTTTGAATGATTGCATTGACAGAAGCTATCTTACCAGATTCAAACTTAACAATTTTAGTAGTGTGGGAACCTACCACCTTCAATTTCTTGCCTTTTTCCTTGAGTTCCTTCTGTTATTTCTCATATTCTATCCCTTCACTCTCTTCATCAGCAAATTTCTTAACCCTTTTTGCCTTTTTTTTCTTCCTTTCATCTGTCACCTTTTATGTGCTTTTTGTCTCCTTGGCTGGTGTAGTTTTATGCTTAGCACCCTTTTAAGATTTCTTGTCTTGTGTTTTGATAGGAGGAGAAGGTTTCTCCTTCTTTACTCTTGTGAAACTTCTATTTTTTTGACCAGTTGGGGTACTACTGGTTACACCAACAACTTCAACATCATCACCATATTTTGTTGCACCATATGTACTAGCTTTCTCTGTAGAATGTTTATCTCTCGCTTTCTCAATCTATTATTTTGTGAAACCTTTCACAATCATGAATTACTCAACTTCCTTTCTAACCCTTCTTTCAATAATAGGTTCCATTAAATCATTGTTCACTTGAAGAGACTTCTCTTGATATGTCCCAAACCTTGGAGTCTTAGGATCTATCAGTTGAGCCAAAAAATTCTCTGCATACACAGCCAAAATGTCTTCATCAACTTCATAACCCATAGGAATCACCCATGAGGTCCTTGGCTTGACTGCTTCCATCAAACAAGTGTTTGTATCTACCATGAAGCAAATAGTATCCTTATACCTTTCAATAATTCTAGATGGTATCATTTCGTTTTCATGCATATTCTTCTAAAATTCTTTAAAGTAACCCCATACCTTGTCAGTGAAATCATTTCCTAAGATTATGATACTATTATTGATTTGAATGAAATTTGGAGTATCCATTGACTGTGTGATTTTACCGATACCAGGGAACAGGTTTTGGAAATAGAAAAACAAACACATGATCACCTGACCATACTTAAAATTTTGTCTCTTGTCCTTTTTTATCATTTCTAGATTCATCAATAGTCACTCTCTCATAGATTCAACCAAATCATAGTCTTCATTTTCCTTGATCATCATATAGATTGTATGAATAGCACCACCAGGTATACTATTCATCTAACTAGAGTTATACGCCTTGTAGCCAATAACCATAGATGCATACTTTACCTCTTTATCTGTAATATCATTCAAAGTCATCGCATGACCATCCCACTTAGATTTTGTCAATCTGATCACTTCTTCTTTAGGAATGGTTTGAAGAACGTTCACATCACCAGTTGTGCAACAGACCAATTATAGCATGGATTTATTCCTTTGTGATTTATATAGCCACATGAACTAGTCATGAATTCAAATTAGAACATAGCTAACCTGATCATCTTCAAATCTATAGGGGTAGTAATTGACTGCATGATGAAAACCTTTATCAGTGATGTGTTTATGCTCATCCTTCAACACTAAGTTATCATCACATAACTTCTTATATTTTTCATATATTTCCCTTGATCCTAGATCTTCCAACTTGCAATGAATAAATGCTCTAATATCCTCAATATGCATAACACCATAAGGCACGCTAGTTAGGGCACCTGTTGGGTCATTTTCCATTGATTTGAATGCATGTTTCTTAAACTCTTGTCGTGGCCTCTCATCAATTTGACTAACTTAGGTGTAGCCATCTCAAAATTTCAACCTCAAATGTAGATATCAAATAAATAGCTCAAATAGTTCACAACTAGGGTTCTTGCTGAAGGACACAACAACAACCGATTGATTTTCTCTTCCAAATCAACACAAACAATATCACCTTATCACCTGGATCTCTGTAAATGGATCAAACAATGCTACTTTTTCTCCACAACAACTTTCAAAATATGAAAGGTGAAAATGAAATCCAAAATAGCCTTTTTATCTACATTCGTACACATAAATTAAATGCACATACTGATAGAACTTACATTTTTACAGATTGACACAAAAACTCATTACCGATGATCAAAACACTATGTAATTTATCAAAGCTTCATAGTACACTCCAAAAGACCTTATTTCATCTTAAAACTTTGATAGATCTTACTATACACCTATAGGGGGTCTGAAGATGGATTCAATAATACTTGCTCCCCCTAAGCCATGTGAAGGCTTAGTTTAATGATGAATTTTCCGCAGTCGATGGAGATGTGGATCCCTCTAATGTCTTACTATCTTCCTTCTTCTTCCAAGTCTTATTCATCACTTTCCTGATCTCTTCTACATTCACAATTTTCTTTTCTTTTCAATTACTTGACTAGTTTACTGACTGGTCTCTTTCCTTCTCTATTCTACATACATTTGCAGTATGACCCACCTTATGACAATTGAAAAATACAAGTTTGTAAGATTTCTTACTAGAATTTCTTTGTATTACCTTTGGTGGAGACTTTCCTTCTTTCTTGATCTCCTTTATTCTAGAAGAATCACCAACTTCAAAAGTAGTATGACTAGTATATCCAAGGCATGTGGTCTCTTTTCTCATTCTTTGATTCCTTAGTTGTTCATCAAGTTTTGCAGTACTCTCATTCAATTTCTTTAGCAGATCATTAGTAGTCTTCAACTCCCTTTTTATTTGTTCATTCTTATTTCTTAGTTTTTCATTCTCCCTTAGGGATTTTTCATTTTCTTCATTTGTGTCATGCAAATGTTCATGCAATGTGCTAACTTCTTATTTTGAATTGAACAGTTCATCCTCTGCAGCTTTTAGTGCTTCATCCTTTGCCTTTAGGGAATCTTTTACAACTTTCCTTTCATCCTCTGTAATTCTCCTTTCTTTCAACTCTTCGCACATTCTGATTGATTGGGCTTCAATCTCTCTCTTAAGGTTTTTATTGTCTTTGTATAATTGTTCATTATCCATAGCCATAGCTTCTAGGGCTGCATCAGATTCCTCATATCCACTTTGTTTAGACAATTTCTCAATGTATTATTGAATCTCATTCAATTGTTCAACAAGATCTTATCTTTTAGCTCTTGACTGCTTCATTTGTTTCTTCAGTTCCCCAATGACCATTTCAGTTTATTTGAGTTGCTTCTTATGCTTCAACAAACTCTCCATATTCACCTTAAGGATCCTCCTTGAGTTGTTAGGATTCTTCAAGGGAACCAAGATCTGATACCAATTATTTTTCTTTAAAGGCACTGAGAGGGGGTGAATCAATGCAACCAAAAAATTGAAACACTTCTAAAATAGCTTCCACAATAACCAACATGCAAAAGAAAATACTACATAAAATCTTAGAAAATAAAACATTCACACAAAGTAAACTCAAGATACAAGATTTTTCCTATGAAAACCCTTGTTGGAGGGAGAAAACCATGTGTGGGAATGATACCCACAAATTTCACTAGTGCACCACTGAAATATGCCCTGTTAGGAGAAATTACAAACACCCTACTAAGGGTATACCTAGTTAAGAGTGTCTTCAGCCCGATTAGGAGCTAATACAAGTCTTGTTAAGAACTACCTTGTTAAGGTATTTCAAGCCCCTTCTGAGAATCACCTTGCTAGAGGATTTATACTTCAAAACCTATTAGAGATCCCTCTCACCATATTAGGAGTGACCTTGTTAAAGGATTTTACCTACAAACCTATTAGGGATTGCATTGAAATAGACCCGAGAATAAATGATATGATTATGACACTTCTTGTCTGACATATCCGCTTAAATTCTAATCACAGTGTTGCTGTAACATCAACTCTCCTTTCTTCAAATTTACACAATCATAATCACCTATCACATCACCACAAATAACCTAATACTTGATTGCATCCTTCTTTTATAACAACTTTTCCAAGTTGGTCTTTTCCAAAAAAAAAATTACCCACCGACATAAAAATCAAATCCAATCATGCCAAAATGCATTGGTCAACTAAATAAATTCAACACAACATTAACCAATCTATAAATAAAAAAAATTTACAAACACTAAATTGACCAGTTAGTTGATCTAACCAAACTCACTCTGCCTAACTCATGTTCTTCGTTCCAGTGTCGCTTTAATCCTCAATAACTTGCTCAATTCTTCAAGTTAACTAATGCGGTCATAGATATAGATAGAAATTCTTTTGTAGATAATAAATGCATGACCATGCACCTTAACTTGATCTCCAACTCCAAATCCGGTCACCTATACCTTTCATAATTTCTTCTTCTTGGTTGACTAAACACTTAGTCAATTCTCCAATTTGATCATTCAACACCATTGGTAAAAAGGATCTCATACCTCCAATAGATCATGTTGCTAGCAATGACAACACCACAATACAATCACATGATCAAAACTCATACCATCTTCATCAAATGCCAAAAATAGTTAGTTGTTAGTTATTTAGTTAGTTAGGTAGTAGTCTTCTATTATAATTAAAGTTTTTAAACCTCCTCAAAGGTTAGGCAAAAGTAGAACTCAAAATAATATATAAATCTAGTTTTTCAGTTTAAGAATGAGTTAAGTTTAGTTCCAACCTTATGATGGGTAACATTACTTTGGAATGAATAAAATGATGATGTTTTGATTTTATAGATTTTAGTTGAGCTTTGGATATACTCATCCAAGGGAGCCCACTTTGTGAGTAATCCCTTTCATTTAAGAGTTAATTTCATTTCAATTGTAGGTGTTGTTGTGGAGTTTGATTGTTTCTGCAGCCACTAGAGATAGTTTCCTATGATTTTTACTGCAACCAAAGTAGACAGAGTAGTTTCATGTCTATCCATCTTGAACATTATTTTTGTTACTTGCATGAGTTTAGCTCTAGCAGTAGGTTTGTCATGCCCAAAACTAGGGCAAAACACACACACAAATTTTTTTTTCAAGGACATAAAACAACATCAACAATGATAATGCAATAGTACTGAGAGCACTGAGGAAAGGTGACAACATGGTGAAGTTGCTTCTCAAGCTGAAAGGTCTAGTAATAGATTGAGTCGGGGTTATCGACAAGGCGGTTGCAGAGTCGGTATTCCAACTCGAAAGATGGTAAGAGAATCTACGGTTAATACTGTAGGGACACAGAGGTATACTAACCCCATTAATGGTTGACCTAGCAATAAAATTTTATTAATCCTATTTGATGTCATTACAATCCTTAAACATTCCTTGTTTAATAATGTTCCCATGATTACTATATTCTTATCCAATTTCGTTGCCGAAGGATGCGTTTAATTTTCTAACCAATTTCATTTCAAATTCATATCAACCTAAAAGGTGTATGTACCTAGGTTATATCTTTTGTACATGATTTATTTAACATAATTGATAATTTGTCTACATTGTTAGTTCATGAGTTAACCGTATTAATAATTGGTTTATATTCAACAATAAACTTGGTAATGTGAGCTATCATGAAGTGTTATCTAAACATAAAAGGCGGATAAGTTATACTACCATAACAAGATGTACTAAAGCCCTCTTATACATTAAATTAATTAAGTTAAGCAAATCAATTCCCTAGGACAAAACCCTATTAGTTAATTCACAAATTCACAAATTAAAAGAAAACCTAAACTAACTAATATTAATGATCCATTTTAGATAAGAAACCATTGGATAAAATAGATTATTATTTTAATAAGTTGATTCAATACTAACTTAAATCTGAACATATTAATAAATTTATTACTCTAATAGGTTGTTTAATTAAAAGTATAATTCCATTAACATATTAGCATGTCTATACATTTTGCATTAAAAAAAAAAAACTAAATCTAATAATTAACTACACCATCAAACAAAACTATATCTAAACAAAACTACATAATTTAAAATAAAACAATGAGGAAGTAAATTTTACTAACTTAAACTAATTTAATGCCCACTAACTAACCTACTAACTACCTATTAACTACCTACTAATCTAACCTATCTACCTACCCACCTATCACATCACCCCCCCCCCTATCCCCAAGGCCCACTTGCCAAGTGGGTTGGGTGACATGACACAAAGGGCAAGCTGCCTAGGGGTTCAAATTCCTTCAAGAGAGGAGTGCAGATTTATTTGATAACTTTTGGGGCCCACCAAATGTCTTTCCTTTATTCCATGCAAGGAAATTTGAATTTGTAAGGAAATGAAAGACCAAGAAATTAAGAGAAGTGGCCTATGATTTCAAGGATAGGTGGGGTCCACTTCAAGATTTTCCCCAATCCCATGTTCTGCAAAAACTTTATGGAGGTCAAAACCAAAAGGGAGGCAAGAAGATTTCGCATGGAGGGAAAGAAGGTAAGGAGAAATATGTGGATGGGAAGAGAAATGTGGGGGCCACTTACAAAAAGGTAAGTGTTTTAGTATTACTTTGCTTGCTTACTATATGCCTCTCTCTCCGGTTTCCCACAGCTTTCCAAGGGCAGGGGTTAGTAGCCAAGGTTCACAAGTGCATGCAAATCTATTACGCAATAACTATTAAACGAATGATTGAAACGCGAGATGGGGAAATGAACGGTTGTGATCAAAAGGAACAGGAGAGATCCACAGTAAACTCTACCTCTTTATTTGGTTAAGAGGAGATAGAGTTTGGTTAACTGAGGAGCTAATTGTGAGTTACCTTTTTTGAACTGAAGAGGTGGGTGAAGTTACCCATGTGAACTGGAGAGATGGGTGGAGTAACCC
>MU226255.1:3040854-3055787 GCA_018584345.1 Thuja plicata
CACCAGATTATACCAACAATACACTCTTTTTTGTATACTTTTCTGTAACCCTAAAAATGCTTATATCATGCGCTTTCCTTTTTAGGGCAACTTCCAAAGATAGCCGCATTAGGGTTTTACCATTCTCTGAGAAAATAGGAACCCTAAAAAAAAATTTGGGGTGATGCCCCGAACCCGACGATTGTCAAAGAGTGTAAAGTACTCAACTTTATCAGTTTCCACATGTCTTTCATGTCTTCACCTATCATTGAAATCTCCTAGAAATAGCTCTTACGTGTCATAGGAATCCCTCATAACCGTTTCAGCCATGATCTCCTTACACACCATTCAAGATGCTGACACATCAAGTGGAGTGACACATCAACATGCCAACTAGACATGTACACTCACACTTAATTACATTATTTGCAAGAAAATACATTTTACAAAATAAATAATAAGAATAGGAATTATCCAAGGTTGAGACACCTTATTCCTAACATTCTCAAGTTTCTATCAAAGAGGAATGTAATATCCTTAATCACGTCTCTAATTTTTGGAGTGTGTGATGTATAAAACAACCCTGCAATATCTAGAAATTGTTCATCCCACACTACTAAAAATGGAAGGGAAAAATCAACCTATTAAGCTGAATTGATCTCTAAAGAAGAAGATAGTGGAGGAGGAGGCACAACATAAGTCTCATAAACTACAGTGGATGACTAGAGAAAACATATGTTCAAGTGACCAAACCTCAAATTATATATATGATCTACTCTAGGTGCATGAGATTTAGAACTAGTAAATGGAATTGCATGCGCAGGTAAATCAAAACAAGAGAACTCATATAATCATGATGCATGATTGACAATTTCAACTGCAATGATCTCTCTACTATAGAGATATCTAATGAACACTAAATTAGGTGTGAACTCAACTATCTTACCCTATCCAATATGAGTATTATGATATGTGGAAATTAGAATGGTTGATGATGAAGGAAAACAAAGCACATAATTGAATGTGTCATAATCAATCATAATAGAAGCCATCCTAGTAACACTCATATAAGTATTATTACCCATCAATATTTTTTATGAAATGCAAGGCTCGTATGAAGAGACCACATCCTTAGATGAAACCATATGATGAGAGGCTCATGAATCAAGAAGTCACATGTTGGAATGATAGTGTGTCAATGCAAAGAGAGCATGGTATTTCATCTTGTCTTTACCACATGCCATAGAATATGACCTATAATATATAAGTACTAAAGTGGTAGAAGAATATGAAATAGATGAAGGTGGCTAAATATGATCCTTTCAAAGAATATATTTCATCTCATTGATTCTCTTTGCTTAAAAACAATGCTTATTATGTCTTTTCCTAGCGCAATAAGAATAATTAGGCTTGTCCTTCTTTGATGAAGACCTCTTGGAAAATAAAATGATTGGAATCATATGTATGAGACTTAAATATGGCTAAGTAGAATGTGAACCTTTTCACATATATTTTTTCTTGTATTTCCCTGTAGATGACTGAGCGACCAAAGCCTGTGATTTGGAACCAATTTTTGAATTTAATTATGTCAACTTGGTATGATCCCATGTCAAATACCCAAAAAATACCTCAAATAAAGGCATAGTGTGGGTAGGACCTATATGTGTGAAAATGTGACTTAGCTAGACAACACAAACACTTTAATGAATCATTGTGTGATTAATTAAACAAATTAAACTAATGAAGCACAAATCAATCAAAGTGACTCATTACCTTCTAATAAATAGGAGTATGAATTTTTCTCTTAGATCATCGCAAAATCCAATGACTATAGACTCTAACTAAATGAAGAATTTTGAAAGATAAGCTAGATGAAATGCAAGTTCATCCAAATTAATCCAATATTAATTGATTATCGAGCAAATGAAAGTAAGATTCCTATGATTTAATTATGCAAATGCAAGTAAACTAGATGAACTATGAATATGATAAGACACTAACAATAATCTATCACCAACTCAACAACATTCCTCTACTTCACCAAATTCTCTCTCTTTAAAAGTATGGAGGATTGATTATATAGAAATCCTCTCGAAAATGGATGGACAAGATCAATTAAAGGCTGACAATTGAGATTGATCCCAGACTAGCACAATCCATGTGCAACTGATTTGATTGGTTGAGACTCAAATTTGAAGAATCGATTAACTCTGATGATTAATCAGTCATTTTGGAAGTTGCTAAACTGAATGATGAGGAGATAATGTTAGTTAATTGAAATAATTTGATTTGTTTCCATTATGGTAATCAGTTGACTGAACTAAACTGATTTGATCGATATTTTTTTAGATTATTTAAATGGTTTAATGCATTTTCCTCCAAATTGTGATGAGATAATTAATTTAATGCCTTTTTGTGATTAATTGAAAAATAATATTTATTTAATCAACATCCTAAGACATTAATTAAATAAATAGTATAAGGTTGATTTAACTGTCAACAACATTAGGATTTAGGAATTAATTAATTAAATAGGATCAAGTGTGATGATTGAATGGGACCTAGAGTTTAGGTCAAATCATATCGATAAGTTCAAATTGCCTTAGATTAGGACCTAGGGAATTTAATAAAGATTAGGGTTTTCTTGATGAACAATCAAGATTAGGGGCTTAGGGTTTTGTAGACCATTTTTGGGTGATTAAATTTGCCCCTCTTTGAATTGATGTGTGATCAGTGCATCAATTCAAAGAATAGTTGGTGTTGAGACCAAGAATAGTTTGATGTGAAGCGATGAAAATACTCTCAAGTGGATTGATTAAAAGATATAGATTCCAAACTTGATTGGATTAGAACCAATGAAGATAGTTTAGAATACTCAGTTTGATGTGAAGCGATGAAACTAACCACCTGTTTGATCGATTTATGATGATTTATAATGACAAATAACCAATTTGATTTTATGCGATGAAATTAATCAATTCTAGAAAGACTCTTAAATCGTTGGATTGGTTTGAATGAATAACCAGTTTGATGTGATGCAATGAAATTGATTACCTTTAACAGATTGTTTAATGGAATTGACTTGATTTGATGTGATGAAGCTAATTGTTTGATGAGAAAAATATCAATTTGATGTGAAGTGATGAAACCAATATGCCCCTAGAGATTCACTGATGATGAAGAATCTCAACTTGATGTGGTGCAATGAAGCTGAGATGCCCCTTATGATGAGGTCTTGTTTGATTTCTTGATTAAAGATTCATAGATTTCTCGATGTTTGATGATGTGATCACTTAATTATTGATATCATGAGCATGCCCCCTTGAGAGCAAAATTGAAATATGGCTAGGTGCCCCAGTGATCAGAAGTAATTTGATTGATAAATGATGTAGGAAGAGACTGATCTGATTTTGATGAGGTTGTAAGTGTTTAGGATATATTTTGTACTTTTTTTAGGTCTTATTGACTAAGTTTGACCAAAATTATGGCAAGGTTTGACCAAAATTAGGATAAATTCCCATTTGTTTGAAGTTTAAAAGATTGATTTCACAAGTGATCAACTATGTAACAGAAAACTCAAATTGTGATTTTGATAAATAAGATGATCTCATATTTCAATTTCAATCCCAAAAATGGATTCAAGATGGTCAAATTAGCTAGGGGTGCAATTTTCATGTCAATAGGAGCAAGTTGAAAATTAGGTCAAAAAGCTATATAAGGGCCAAAAAGGGTCATTTTAATTTATTTTCACTCTTCGAGTTCAAAATTTCAAAAACCTTCTCTGAGAGAAAATGGTGATTCCTATCCAAAACCATCGATTTCAGAATCAATAGATCCACAACCGGCCACAAAACTATGGACTAGCAGTAAGTACCTAAACATTTTCCTATTTTTTATTGCATTTTTCATGTTTTTATTGTTTTTAGTTCATAATCCTCGGTTGCTCATACGGGTTCTTAGGAGAGCTCGTACGATTAATTGTAAACAATTGTTTGTTCATATGGGCTTATTAGTTTTGTCATATCGTGAGTACCCTTTATTCATATGAGAATGCCATGGTTTGACCCTTTTATTGTATTACATCTTACCCTAGCTTGTATCATAAATTTTACTTGTAATGTATGTGATGAATGATCGTACAAAAATATGGTGTTTTGTGTTTACTTGTACTAAAAACAATGAGCATTTTTAAGCACTAAACGTGAAATTTCACTTTTTTCAATTGTTGATTTGAGTTCCTCATTATATTTTCTAACTTCTCTATGTGTTTTTTTGACATTGTACCGATGATTGCTTCTTATTTTCTTGTAGGAGGTGTTACCAAATATTCAATTCCAGATCACATATCCATTGATGATGAGACTTGTACAGTATCTCTCTAAGGATGACTTGATAGTTATAGCAGAGAATGGATTCTATTGGTTATGTCATATTCCTGATATCTAGATTAATCACAGATTATTAATGGCTTTTGTGGAGAGATTTCATAGTGAGCACAACACTTTTCACTTACCGACTGGGAAGATGATTGTGAATCCCAAGGATGTATACTACATCCTTCGTATCCCCTTCTCTGGTCCACTTTTACAATATGAGTCATCTCAGCGTCCTAGTATGATTCTCATTCGTTGGATATTTTAGGATGAGGATATCTTATAGAGATGGGTGGGATGGGATGCTATGATGACCTGATATTCCCAGCAATTTCCTCTATCCTATGTGAGGTTCAGGTTCATAGGGTACATTATCATGCCTGATAGAGGGCAATAGGGATTCCAGTGTGGGTGGGAACTAGTCTTAGAGGGTTTGCTAGCTCAACCAAAAAAGTTAGGATGCGGTTCCTATCTCCTAGCTCATATGTATCATGAGATTCATGATTTTTTTTAAAGGGGTATGAGGAGTCTAGTTGCAGGAGTTGTAGTTCTTCATATTTGGTCATGGGAGAACCTCCCTATCTGTAGGCCCATTTTTTATGATGTTCATGTAGTTGGGCATCCATACATTTATCGATATGTAGGTTATGTTGTCCAGACCCACTTGGGGAAGACTTCCTATTGGAGATGACAGATTGATGATATGATAGTTGTCACCTGGAGGCCTTACCTAGGCACAAAGGAGTAGGGAGACTAGACATCTTAGCAGAGGGATATGTTTATTACCCATCCTCTGATTGGTCACACTTCCACTAGGGTGCAGTGTTTTGTTGTTTTGCAGGTTCCTTGATAGTATGGTCGACCAAAAGTCATACCACAAGAGTTTACAACATATGCACTCTATGTGGATGAGGTACAGGTGAGATGGGGACCTAGATTGGTTCCTGCTACAACCATGTTGGATTTGAGTGCCATCACAAGAGCTAGGTGGGATTATATTCATGTTGTCGCTAATGTTGGGATGACTCTTGAGTACAAGGAGTATTTTTTTTGACACCCTTCTCCTCATTTTAGAGACCTGGTGTAACACCCCAAAATTGACACCTTACAATTCTAATCAATTTTGGTGCATTTCTTCAAATTCTCATCATCGAAGTCCTATTGTACTAGGAAAATTATCCTTCCTAATTGTCTTTAATTGACTTAGTCTCAAATGTAGAAAACCTAAATTTGCATAAATCTCACACTATATTTAATTCCTAAATTTTCAATATTTATTACCTAAAAATCCCTATGATTAATTAATTTAATTCTAAAGTCCTAAGTGCTTTTAATTTAAATTAATTCCACCCCCTTTAGCTAATTCACATCAAAAGGAATTAAAAATTATTTGGTTATTTGAATGGATTGTCCTCAAATGAATTTCATAATTCCATGTGAAAAGTCACCCATGTGGCAATAATTCATTTACTTAATTAAATAATTCCTTCAATTTTGTCTCACCTTCCTCCATGGAGATGAAGAGTCGGCCATTTCTTTGCAAGAAACTCTTCATCCTCTCTTCAGGCTTTTCTCTATTATGGACCTTCTCTTCTTCATTTGGGAGGAGCAATTTTAGAGTATCAAAACTATAGCAAATTCTTGTCTCAATTCTCTCATGTTTTCAATCTTTTATTGCATAATTAGTATAATTTCATTTAGATTAATGGCATTTTGCATCTTAATTTAGTTTTCTTATGTATCAAATAGCTTAATTCTATTATTTATTTCAAGATTCTTAGATTAAAATATGCATTTCCATTCTTAGATTATAATTGCATTTCTCATATAGAATAGTTTCATTTCAGTTTTCAATGCTTTCAAATCCTCCATTTTAGCAATGGTCATGGTTGTTGGCTCTCATTTTGAGAGTAATTAAATACCCCAACTAAATAGGAGGCAACAGGTCGATTCAATCGATATTGTGGAATGGACAATTCATGTTCATCTTCACAATTCGATGATTGAGCAATGACTATGTTGTGTTTGTGCCTGATTTAGAGGTCACATTCAGACACATACACCTGGCTTCCCTGATTCCCAGGATTGAGGATAATGATGATGCTTCTCACCCTCCTCCACCAACACATGGTAGATGATATACAACATAGAGGCAACCTGGTAGAGATCTTGGTACTAGTTCTACCAGAGCGATACCTAGTACAGGATAGCGCACAAGAGGAGACGCAGGTACTCTTGTTTCAGTTGGTACAACAAATCCTTGTCCTAGTGGCATAGTAGGTGTTCAGATGGGAGAGAAGACTACACAAGTATAGGGAGAGAAGATTGTTGAGGCCATTCAATAGGTTAGGCAGCATAGAGATGAGTTGGTCGGTGGTGAGGATAGCAGGCAGGTGTTGAGGGAGAGGATCCAAGACAAAGGACACCTTAGGAAACTATCTGTGCTCTAAAAGATAGGCTTTGGGGTTAAAAAATTAAGCTATTTGTGGCACAATCTATGATAGCAGAGTGGGATCAATGGATAGTCGAGCATGATCAGAGGATAGTAGCCTTGACAACCGATCATGATTAGATCCAATGTGTGGCTACGCATTAGAGGAGCGGGGCACCATATTATGTTGCAACATACAATTTTGTTGTTCCTTTGGACAAACATGTCATCCCATATTCATAGTGTTTGGATTTGTTAGATGATGCACGTATGCCACAGGCTGATGAGATTGTTCCACCTCCACCACCACCTGTTTCTTATGATGCAGAGGATGTTGCTGAGAGTTAGCTTCTAATGTTCGACATATTTTATACTTCTAGATTTTGTACCCATTTTTGGCATTTTATATGATAACTTGCTTCAATGACAATTGTATATTTTGAGATTTTGATGTACCTCATAACACTAATGATATATAGAAACATATTATTTGATCTCAATACTTATGTTTATTAATGTTATGAGATTTTAATGAGATTCTTTTATTTCCTATTATGCTCTATATGGATGCACTTTCTTTTATGATCATGTATACTTATGATTTATGATGATTACTCTCATTTATTATACAAATGGATTATGTGATGGATGATGTTCATGGAAGACTATGTAGATGTGTGTGTAAATTCAATGTTTATTTGTTTTTCAAATGGATGGATATGATTTTAATAATGATGATGTAATGCATTTATGATGTTTTTGATTTCTTTTCTCATGCATATATATGGATGTGAATGATTACAAAATGGATACGCAATGTTTCTATATGATGTGCAATGGATTTATACAGTTACATGATATGTTTATATGCAATTTTTTTAACATCTCATGTGGGAAATTATTTTGTAAGTACATAGGTCCTCGATCTTGTCTCCTATAATGATACATATTTAAGTGTTTGATGAGAGAAGATGATGATCACTTTGAATTCAGGCCTCACCTTTCACTAAAGAGAGAATGTTTCAATGTTATCATGCTATCGAACTGCAATGCAAGATCTAACATGAATGCAACCTAGGACTTAGTCACTCAATTTTTCTTTACTATTTTCATCACTGGGTATTTGGGACATTGGATTCTATAAAACCCTTACTAGTGCCACTGCGACCATAAGGATATGAGTATGAAGTTTATCAGATAAAATGTGGGAAACCAATGTAAGTATCAAGGCATTCAAGCCAAGATGACCTAAGCATTGTTTCCAGTTGATGTTGTAAGGGTACACCAGTATCAATGCATACAAAGCCAAGATAACCATGAGTGTGATCTTGCATAAACATACATATTAATAACATTCAAAGAGATAGTTCTAACCTCACCTTGGCATGAAAGTAAATGGATTCAAGTTATGTGAGGATTTTCCATCTTAATGTGGAAGCTCTTATCACAGACACCTAGTTTATTTTGACATTGCAGGATCATCATGACCACACCAATAGGTAGCAATAAAAGAAAAGATGAGTAAAAAGCATTGATAATAGACAACATCCAATAAAATGTTCAACATACCTTTAGAAAGTTTGTGAGTGCTATATGTTTGTCTGTGTAGGGTTTCAAGAAACACCATCATGCTTGTGAGTGTATAGTGTTGATAAACACAATTGTGTGCTTGAGTGTTATTAAGCCAATATTAGGGTTCATGATGTGTTATATAATGTATGTTCATAAACACATATGTGTCCAAATATGTAGTGTTAAGAAACATTGTTGATTACGGTGTTGAGAAATACCGTTGTGTCAATGACAAATTGTTCATGAGGAAGGACTAAGATACTGACTCTGGTTTGGTTCATCGGATTGATAAAATTGGAGTGATTGGCCCTAGTAACAAGTGATACCCTAGGACCGAGATAAAAACAAACTCCAATCCATGATGGCATTGTGTCAAATAGTTGACTTGACTTAGACTGCTAGGACAAAGTTGTTAGAATAACTGAGAGGGGGGGTGAATTAGTGGCCTCAAAAATATTCCAATAAATTAACCCAAAAACTTATTACCACAATTATAAGC
Organism: Thuja plicata; assembly: GCA_018584345.1. NCBI lineage: Eukaryota > Viridiplantae > Streptophyta > Pinopsida > Cupressales > Cupressaceae > Thuja > Thuja plicata. The sequence goes on from MU226255.1 coordinate 3,049,709, forward strand.
CTCTATTTATCTTCAGTCCTACAAGATGTATGCCTTGAAATAATCTTATAAAATAAATAATGCTCAGATTTCACTGTTAAACCTTATTCTTTATCTTTATCGATTAGCAGTCTATTATTTACCAAAATATAGCAAATAACTTAGTGTATACTGATTAATCATGTTTTATTTATGTGTAAAGAAAAACATGAAATCAATGACTCATAAACACATTTGACACATGGATTTTTAACATGGAAACCCTCTTAAGGGAAAAACCACTTGGGACCGGTAACCCAAACTTTTCACTCTTCTGAAGTGAGCTCGGTGAAGAGCCAACCTTGTTAAAGGTTACAAACACACTGTTAAGTGAGACCTTGTTAGAGAATTTATCACTAACAGTTAATCACTTGAAATCTGGTATTTCACTATCTTCATGAATTAACTTATTGATACTTCTTGGGATGTATCTCAATATATAAAGGATTTTTTTAGATCTTGTTCAGTTAAGAGACTTTCTAAATCAATGGTTAAACTGAAACAGTATATGATCTATTCATATAAACAACTACACTTTGCAGATGTTCAGATCTATTGTAAGCTCATAATACCTTTCTGATCAATGTCTCTATTCAATACTTTTTTTCCACTTCTTTCGACTCGGTGATGCTATGATTCTTTGTTGCTCGATGTCCACAAAAATCTTTTAGCTCTATTCTTTAGCTTGATTGATCAGGACTGTATGAAGTCTTCCTTCACTAGTATTCTCTTCAACATCCTCTTTTCTATTCACCCCCTAATTCATAATTAATTAGCTTGTCTTCTTTATAGACATGATTTCACCATTTCTAAGTCCTTGACTTTCTTGTTCTTGGTGTGATCCGCAATTCTTGCCTTTCTTTCTTTAAAGATATACTTCAGTTCTATCCCGTAGATTTCTTTTAGACAACTAGAATAAAATAACTTTAAAACTCTCGCTTATCTCTAAATTTTAACTTGTCGATGAAAATAATGTAAACAACTATTTAAATCCATCTTTAGCTCTTTCCAGCTAAGTCTTTTGTCATTTCTGAACTTCAGTTTTTTTCAGTGTTTTAACTCCTTGTTAGCTTCAATCTTGACTTCAGTTGTCCTCAGGCATCTCTTCCCATTTGGGTTGTCTGTTTGTCAGAGTTGTTTGTCCATCAGGTAACACTATGATTCTTCTCATCGGTAATGCTTGCTCAGGTTTCTTGCTCGAGTATCACTGTGAATTTTCTCTCGAGGTTTTCTATCCGTTGGGATGCACTGTCCATCGGTGTTTTTTGTCACTTAGTGTATACTAAACTTTTTGCATTACTGATAGCATAACCTTTATCTCTCTGGTTCTTTGAAGTCTTTGAAACTATGTATATAACTAATCAAATTATACCAAGTTGTCATCAATGAAAATACATTACATTAACTGATTTAATGTCTTGCATTAACTGTCTCCAGCTTCATGATCATCAACTTAACATCTCCAAACATTCAATCATTTATAGTTCATCAATATCTCCCTTTGGCATTGATGGAAATACACTACATTACTACTAATACAATATGAAATATATCAGTTGTAGTTCATCAATCTACCAAATTTATTGTACTAAAACCAATACAAATGTTTGTCTCTCGGTGAGCTCTTCTATCTTAGATTTGTTTCTTGTAGAGTTCTATCTTCAATCTTCAATCCCTACACTAGATAGATGTAGCAGCTTTTGTTTCTATCTCTCCCTGTATTGTAGAATCTCTTATTTTGATGTTGTCTATCCCTTTGATTGTTCCTCTCCTTGATCATCTCTTTTTTCCTTTGACAACAATATAGAGTACTCTCCCTTAATTCATCTCTCCCTCGTGATACTTCTCTCCCTTTGGATAATCATGATGGATATTTCATATGTATATATAATCTCTCTCCTTTGGATCTTCTCAGGATATTCTCTCCCTTTGAATTCTTAGTATAATCTCTCCCCTTGACAACAATGCCAAATTATATCTTGCCTCCTTTTTATAATATACTCCTTGAATTTCCCTATCCATCAGCAATACAATGACTCTGGTGTTTGGTGTAGATATGTACCTTTCTATGTACTAATGTGTCTTTTGCATTCCATCTCTTTGCTTGCATCAACATGAATGTTCTTCTAATCATGTGTAGGCTAATGCAACCTCCTAGTCAGCTTACTAACTAATATACAAGAGTCGAACCCCTAGTCTCTTTCTCAAGTACTCAAATGTATCTTTAGGCAATGGATTTATGAATATGTCAGCTAAATGTTCCTTGGATTGAACATATTCCAGTATCACTTCTTTCTCTTGCACTTGTTCTCTTAAGTAATGATACTTGATTGCAATATGCTTAGGCTTAGCATGCATGACAGGATTCTTAGAAACGTTTATTGCACTAGTATTATCACAATAGATAATCACTGGCTCAAGAATTTTCATATTCATACCTTCCAGTAATTGTTTGATCCATGCAATGTTGAAGCAATTTGCAAAAGCTTCCACATACTCTACTTCTAAAGTAGATTGTGAGATACATCCTTGCTTCTTACTTATCCCTGTGACAAGTCTGTCACCCATGAAGAATGCTCCTCTAGTTGTGTTCTTTCTTTCATCTAAGTTTCCAGCCCAATCTACATCTGTATAGACTTGTAGATCAAATTTTCCTTCTCTTTTGTACCATAAGCCATAGTCCTCAGTATTTTTTAGATATCTCGAAAATATTTTGACAATAGTCATGTGTGATTCTTTGGGATTAGCAGAGAATCTTGCAACTATTCCAATTACATGTGCTATATCTAGTCTAGTATGAACAACATACATTAGTTTTCCAATCATTGATCTATACAGGGTATGATTTACCTCGTTTGACTTATCCTCCTTTGTCACCTTGCATTCGGTTGCCATAGGTGTTCCAACTGGCTTGGAATCTTCCATCTTGAATATCTTCAGCACTTCCTTGATGTATTTGGATTGTGTGATATATATGCCTGCATCCTATTGAAGAATCTATAGACAAAGAAATAATTTGATCTCCCCAAACATTGACATCTCAAACCCTTCGCTCATTTCATTAGAAAAAAATTTACATAACATATCATTACCCCCAAATATGATATCATCAACAAATATTTCAAAAATCAAAATGTTATCAGATCTTCTTTTAAATATAGATTGTTATTTTCACTTGTTCTTACAAATCCAATGCTTATGAGATAGGAGTGAAGTCTTTCATACCATGCTCTAGGTGCTTGTTTCAATCCATACAAGGCTTTGTGTAGTCTAAAAACCATGTTTCTCTTGTTAGGATCAACAAACCCTTCTTGTTGTTCAATCTATACCTCTTCTTTTAGTATTCCATTTATGAATGCAGATTTAAAATCCATTTGGTATACCTTGAATCCTTTGAATGCAGAATAAGCAAGTAAAATTCTTACTCCTTCTAGTCTAGAAATGGGTGCAAAGGTTTCACCATATTTAATACCTTCTTCTTGTGCATACCTATTGTATACTAACCTTGCTTTGTTCCTTGTGACTTCTCCATTCTCATTCAACTTGTTTCTCAATATCCATTTGGTACCGATGACATTCTTGTCATTTGGTGATTGGTCTAGGTACTAATGTCCATGTTTTGTTCTTCTCAATATTTTCTATCTCTTCATTCATATCACTGACCCATTCTTCATTTTCAAGTGTAGTATTAACAGATTTAGGCTCAAAATCACAAATTAAACATCTAGTGTTTAGTGACTTACTTCTTGTTCTCATTCCAGCCTTCTTGTCTCCTATGATCTAGTTCTTTGGATGGTGTCTTCTAACATACTTGGCAAGTGTCGGTTTAGCTCTTTTTTCATTATCTTGATCTTTATTCTTATCTCCATCGCTCAAAACATCATTTAGAGCAATTTCCTGATTTTTGATATTTGCAGTCTGATGCTCGGGTGCAATGTTCTATTGCTCAGGAGCAATACACTATTGCTCAGGAAGAGTGTCAAATTCTTCATTGTAAACAAACCTATTGTATTCTTTCATTTCTTTTCTACTTTCCTCATCATTTTTCTCTGCATATTCATCTATTCTGACATTTGCACTTTCAATGATTTTGTTAGAGGACTTGTTAAGACATTTATAAGCCTTGCTCTCTGTGGAATACCCTATAAAGATTCCTTCTTCACTTTTGGAGTCAAGATTTATATTTCTATCATCTTTCAAAATATAACATTAACTTCCAAAGATTCTGAAGTAACTTGCATTGGGTGTGTATCCATACCATAGCTCATAGGGTGTCTTTTTGGTGTCTTTCTTCAATTGTACTCTATTTAATGTGTAGACAATAGTAATAACAGCTTCCCTCCATAATTTTTGAGTGATGTTTTTCTCAATCATCAATGTTCTTGCACAATCAACAATGGATCTGTTTCTTCTTTCAGCAATCCCATTTTGTTGTGGCATTCTTGGTGCAGAAACATGTCATTTAATTCCATGCTCATTAAAAAAGTTAGTGAATTCATCATAAAAAAATTCTCCTCCTCTATCTGATCTTAAGCATTTCAATTCCTTACCACTTTGTTTTTCTAACATAGATTTATACCATTTAAACATCTTGAACGCTTCTGATTTTTCTTTTAAGAACATAACTATCATCATTCTAGAATAATCATCAATAAAGAGAATGAAATATCTATCACCATAGTAACTCTTTGTTCTCATGGGTCCACATAGATCAGTATGGACTAATTCTAGAATAGCATTAGATGTATCAGTTTTTCTCTGGAAACTAGACTTTGTCATTTTACCTTTTTGACAATTCTTACACATGATATACTCAGGCTTTGACATGATGAGTAAGCCTCTTACTTTCCTTTTATTTCTTATCTTAATCATGTTGTCAAAATTCACATGACATAACCTTTTATGCCATAACTATATGTCTTCATTTCTAGTCATTAAACAAGTTGTGTTTATACCATCAAGATAAAATAGGTTACCTTTTGTTTGTTCACCAATTTTGATCAACCTTCCTGATCCATTAAAGATCTTTGCATTTTTGTTCTCAAATGCTACTTGGTGACCTATGTTATTCAGCTGTGAAACACTCAATAGATTATAGTTAAGTCCTTTTACCCAGTATGCATTTTCATATTTGATCAGGTTATTTAACATTATGGTTCCTTTACCTTTAACTAAACAAGGTGATTCATTACCCATTCTTACTGATCCACCATTATAATACTCAAAATTTTAAAAAATTTGTTTATCACCAGTCATGTGGTGAGTGCAGCCACTATCTATAATCCATACATTATTCTTACTAACCTTAGATATGAGTGTAGTCTCAACATACATTTCCTCTTCGTCTGAATCATCCTTCATGGCTACAAATATCATCTCAATGTCTTCATCAGATTCGGTGTCAGTATCTCCAGCTCTGTTTTCAGCCAGGTAAAAATATTTCTTCCCTTTGTCCTTGTAGTCTTGGGTATCTCTTCTGTCAGATTGTCAGTTTCTTCGGTAATCTCTATTATCACTTCTATAAAACTTCTTTTCATATGATCTATCATTACTTCTGTCATCTTTTCTTTTATTAGGACATCTAGCAACAAAGTGTCCAATCTCTTTACAATTAAAACATACAAGTGGTAATTTACCTTTGTATCTACCTTTGCCTCTCTACAATCTTCTAGCCATTAGTGCTTCAATCTCATCAAGATCTTGATCATCACTATCACTTTCTTTATCATTTCTCATAGTGTGTTTATGACTTGACTTACTTATTTTCAAAGAATATTTGAATGCAGATTCAATAGATGGTAAGACATTGTTATCAAAGTTATTCATCTCAAATGAAATTAGTCTACCAACCAACCTATCTAGAGTAACATTATTGTTTTCTACTGCTCTCATTTTTTGTATAGCAGAAACTCTAATAGCATATATAGGTGTAATACCCCAAAATTGGCACCTTACAATTCTAATCAATTTTGGTGCATTTTCTCATCATCAAAGTCCTATTGTACTAGGCAAATTCTCCTTCCTAATTGACTTTAATTGACTTGGTCTCAAATGCAGAAAA
>MU226255.1:3064698-3079550 GCA_018584345.1 Thuja plicata
TATAGGAAATTGAATTTAATTGATTAAATATTGGTAAATAATCATTTAAAGGTTAATTAATTAAATAAAATTAATTATTTAATTAATTTTGGGGATTGGATTAGATGATTTGAGAAATGAAATTAGACGAAAATAGATGATTAATTAATGATTAAGAAACCATTAATTAATAGATGAAAATTAGTGTTTTTAATGTAAAGTTGCAAGCCTGTCCATTTTAGGGTGTCTACAGCTTCCTACATTTTATCTAATGAAAATCATATCCACATCCTCATAGTCGCAGTGGCACTAGTAAGGATTGTATTGACACTGATGTTCCAAAAATACTCGATGATGATAATTATACAATGAGTCCAACAACCAAGTCCTAGGGTTGCATTTAGCTTAGGCTTGCATTCGCATTTTAAGCTTGCATAGCGATAGTTTTGGTGCTCTCTTCATTGTCTTCTCATTCTTCAAAGGTTCTCATCTTTTGTCCAGGATTCCTCTTGACTGCACAAGTGTCCGGTCCTTGGCTAAATTGACTGTTCTAAATCCATTTTTGTGATCAAAATTGAAATCTGACACTCCTAAGTAGCTCAAATCACATTTTAAAATTTTGGGACCAACGTGCTCTGACGCTTGTGCAGTCATCTTTCTAACATTGCTTTCTTGTCAAAATCATCTCTCATCATCATTTTCTCAGCTTCTGCAATCTTTTCATCAATAGTCAACTCTAGTCAATTTTTGTCAAACTTGGTCAACTATGGTAAAACCTAGACAACAGGACCTCTCGATCGATCTAAATAGATTCTACCTTCTCTTGATCTATCTTTGATTTCTCTAGATCTTTTATCTTTCTTCTATCTGCAATCTTTTGGCTGTGAATCATCTTTCTATCATGTCATCTTTCAATTTCGCTCCCGAGGGGGCAGGATGATTGCATCATTGAATCTTTTCGCATTACTCTCGAATCAGTCTGATCTGAATCAAAAGTCCCCATCGCTAGGGGCATGTCTCATCATCTATTAGTGGACATTGGGGCAATCTAACCCCGATTCTGATTTTCTCTCAATTGGTATTTGGACCGTTGTCTTCGCAATCTAACTTAGACTTCGGAGAATCATCCTTCGTTATGAAGATGGTTTTGCTTCTCGATCTGATCAGTGTCTTGGCAACCTAACCTAGACTCCCAAAATCTCCATCTGTCATATCAGACTATTTTTTGAATCAACGCACTGCTCGCACATCAATTCAAAGAGGGGGAAAATGTAATACCCCAAAATTGGCAGCTTACAATTCTAATCAATTTTGGTGCATTTTCTCATCATCGAAGTCCTATTGTACTAGGAAAATTCTTCTTCCTAATTGACTTTAATTAACTTAGTCTCAAATGCAGAAAACCTGAATTTGCGTAAATCTTACACTATATGTAATTCTTAAATTTTCAAGGTTTATTAGCTAAAAATCCCTATGATTAATTAATTTAATTCTAAAGTCCTAAGTTCTTTTAAATTAAGTTAATTCCACCCCCTTTAGCTAATACACATCAAAAGGAATTGAACAGTTATTTAATTATTTGAATGGATTATCCTCAAAAGAATTCCATAATTCCATGTGAAAAGCCACCCATGTGGCAATAATTCATTTCTTTAATTAAATAATTCATCATTTTGTCTCACCTTCCTCCATGGAGATGAAGAGTCAGTCGTTTCTTTCCAAGAAACTCTTCATCCTCTTTCCAGGTTCTTCTATATTATGGACCTTCTCTTCTTCATTTGGGAGGAGCAATTTGAGAGTATCTAAACTATAGCAAAATCTTGTCTCAATTATCTCATGTTTTTAATCATTTGTTGCATAATTAGTATAATATCATTTAGATTAATGGCATTTTGCATCTTAATCTATTTTGCTTATGTATCAAATAGCTCAATTCTATCATCTTTTTCAAGTTCTTAGCTTAAAACATGCATTTCCATTCTTAGATGATAATTGCATCTCATAGAGAATAAATGGCATTTTAGTTTTTATAATGCTTTCAAATCCTCCATTTTAGCTATGGTTGTGGTTGTTGGCTCTCATTCTTAGAGTAATTGAAAAACCCCAACTAAATAGGAGGCAACAGGTCGATTCAATCAATATTGTGGAATGGATAATTCATGTTCATTTTCACAATTCGATGATTGAGCAATGACTATGTTGTATTTGTGCCTGATTTAAAGGTCACATTTAGACACATACAATAAGCAGTAAGGTTCTTAGGATTTTACTTACCACTGTCTCTTCTTCAAGTACACCTCCAACTCCTCGGATAGCATTGACTACCTCTTTTATTCTATAGCTATACTGAGTGATATTTTCTCCTTCTCTCTTTCTTAGTTTATCAAATTTACCTCTTAGGCTTTCTACCTTAGCTCTTAGTACATTAGCATCTCCTCCATGTAATAGCATCAATTTATCCCACATTTTCTTTGCAGAGGTGCAGGTTTTGACATCTTCAAATTCAACATCGAAAAGTGAGGAAGCAATTTCTATCATCATAGAATTATTCTCATGATTTTATCTTAATTTCTCAAGTGTGTGAGGTCCTGTAGGAAACACATATTCAGTATCTAAGTATTGAGTAACATCATTTCCAATACCTGATAGGTGGATTCTTATCTTGCTTTGCCATGATGCAAAGTTGTCCTTATTCAACTTTGACACATCCCATTTTCTCATCTTGTGATCTTTTGCTTAGGTCTTAAAACCTTTCTTCTAAGCACACAAGCTCTGATACCAATTGTTAGAATAACTGAGAGGGGGGGTGAATATGTGGCCTCAAAAATTTCCAATAAATTAACCCAAAAACTTATTACCACAATTATAAGCCTCTAGTTATCTTCAGTCCTACAAGATGTATGCCTTGAAATAATCTTATCAAATAACTACTGTTTGGTGTTCACTGTTAAACCTTATTCTTTATCTTTACCGATTAGCAGTCTATTATTTACCAAAATACAGTAAATAAATTAGTGTATACTAATCAATCCTATTTTAGTAATGTGTAAAGAAAAAAATGAAAGCAATGACTCATAAACACATTTGACACATGGATTTTTAACGTGGAAACCTTGTTAAGGGAAAAACCACTTGGGACCGGTAACCCAAAATTTTCACTCTTCTAAAGAAAGCTCGGTGAAGAGCCAACCCTGTTAAAGATTACAAACACACTGTTAAGTGTGACCTTGTTGGAGGATTTATTACTAATAGTTAATCACTTGATATCTAGCATTTCGCTATGCTATCTTCATGAATTAACCTTTTGATACTGCTTGGGATGTATCTCAATATATAAAGGATTTTTTTAGATCCTGCTCAGTTAAGAGACTTTTTGAATCAATGGTTAAACTAAAACAATATATGATCTATTCATATAAACAACTATACTTTTTAGATGTTCAGATCTATTGTAAGCTCATAATGCCTTTCTGATCAATGTCTCTATTCAATACCTTTTCTCCACTTCTTTCTTCTCGGTGATGTTGTGCTTCTCTGTTGCTCAGTGTCCACAAAAATCTTTTAGCTCTGCTCTTTAGCTTGATTGATCAGGACTATATGAAGTCTTCCTTCACCAGTATTCTCTTCAGCATCCTCTTTTCTATTCACCACCTAATTCATAATAAATTATCTTGTCTTCTTTATAGACATGATTTCACCATTTCTAAGTCCTTGACTTATTTATTCTTGGTGTGATCTGCAATTCTCACCTTTCTTGATTTAAAGCTATACTTCATTTTTATCCCATAGATTTCTTTTAGACAACTGGAATAAAACAACTTTAAAACTCTTTCTTATCTTTGGATTTTAACTTGTCAATGAAAACAATGTAAACAACCAGTTAACTCCATCTTTAGCTCTTGCCAGTTAAGTCTTTCTTTTGTTTTTGAACTTTATTTCTTTTTGGTGTTTTAACTCCTTGTTAGCTTTGGTCTTGACTTTAGTTGTCATCGAGCATCTTTTTCCATCAGGGTTGTCTGTCTGTCAAGGTTGTCTGTCCGTTGAGTAACACTATGATTTTGCTCATCGGTAATGATTGCTCGGGTTTCTTGCCCAGGTATCACTATGACTTTTCTCTCAAGGTTCTCTATCTTTCGAGGTGCACTGTTCGTCGGTGTTTGTTGTCACTTAGTGTATACTAAACTTTTATGCATTACTAATAGCATAACCTTTATCTCTTTGGTTCTTTGAAGTCTTTAACACTGTGTATATAACCAATTAGATTATATCAAGTTGACATCAATGACAATACAATACATTAACTTATTTAATGTTTTGCATTAACTTTCTACAACTCAGTGATCATCAACTTAACATCTTCAAACATTCAATCAGTTATAGTTCATCAAAAGTTTATTTGATTGCCCCTAGACTATGACTCTGATCGGTTTCAATCCATGAGGGTTTTCAGAAGAGCCAATGTGTCATGAAAGTGACTGAAAGCTATGTACAAACTCAAAAAAATGACAAGAAAGCATAAATTATTCCAAGACTTGAGTTGATATATGGATTGCTTGAGTACAAGAGACACATGTTTACCAGGTTTTCACCTACTTGGCAGATATTCTATTTTTTCTACCAAGGTGCATGTTTACCAAGCTTTCACAAGGCACTTTTTTCTTTCTTTTTCATTTTTTAAAAAATATTTTTCTCTTTATTTTATTTTTTTTTTGGATATTACCATGGCACCTATTGCTAGGTTTCACCAAGATAACCATTTTTCAGGACTTTTTCCGATTTTTAGCTTTTCTTCGGGACATTTTTCACTTTTTCATCTTTTATCATGACAATATAGATATGTACATGTTGCTAGATACATAGAATGCTCAGGTGTAGAATTTATTTAGGTGGAGAGTGTTGATGGGCTAGTAAAGTTGTTCTCCTTTATGCGTAGAAAGTTGATAGGATTTAGAGCCAAATGTTGCAGTAATGATGTAAGGACCCAACTAGTTGGGTTCAAACTTCCTTCCCCTTTTGTTCTTGATGTGATTTATTGTGGGGATTTTCTCTCAACACTAGGTCGCCAACCTAAAGCTCTCTAGGTTTGAGATTTTCATTCTATCCTCTTGACATTATCTTCTTATATGCTCTAAGGTCATCGAATTTCATTTGTTGACGCTCATCCGGAAGTTATAGCTCTTGTAGTCTTGAGACTCTACAGTCTTCATCTGTTATCAACCTATGTAAAGAAATCCTCAGAGATGGGATTTCTACCTCTATGGGAAAGATCACTTTTGTTCCATATACTAAAGAAAAATGTGTCGCTCTAGTAGGTGTTCTAATGCTTATTCTGTAGGCCCATAATGTGGGATTGAACTATAGATGCCATTCCTTACCTGACTTATTTACAGTGCAATGCAAGATTTTCAATAGATTCTTATTTGAGTCCTTGGCCTACCCGTTTCCTTGTGGATAATAGATAGAAGAACAATGTTTCTTGATTTTGAACTTAGCACAAAGTTTGTTTATATCATTGTTCTTAAATTACCCTCCATTATCAGTTATAATGGATGAAGAGATACCATATCGGCAGATTATGTAGTTCAAAATAAATAGGGCCACCTATTTTCCTATTCCTTTTGTGAGTGGTACTTCTTCAACCCACTTAGTGAAGTATTTCATGGTTGCTATTATGAATTTATGTATGTTTGAAGAGGACAGATATATCTTCCCGATGAGGTCAAATACTCATTGTTAAAAGGGCCAATGTGATATAAAAGGAATAAGATCCCTAGTTGGAGCATGTATAATATTTCCATGCAGATGGCATTTCTTACATGCTTTAGAGTACCTTATTTCTTCTTTCTCCATTTCTGGCCAATAGTAGCTATCTCTCAGCAATTTTTGAGCTAGAGTCAAACCATTAGAATGAGAACCACAAATACCTTTGTGGACCTTAGGTAATGCACGTTTGGATTCTTCCTTTTCTATACACCTAAGAAAAGTACCATATAGTCCTTGCCTATACAAGTTGTTTTCTCTGAGAACATACCGTGAGGCATTGTGAATCAAGTATCCTTTTTCATTGTAAGTTAGCTCATCAGGAATGACCTGATGGCGTAGGTAAACCTAAACATATTTCTAGCAGGATGATTCTTTTCCTATGACATAACAAATCATTTGGGAGTTAGGGGATTTGTATGTTGGTTAATGGATATCTTACACCAAGAACTCATAACGAAAGTCTTCTTCTTGTTGTGGTAAGGAAACCAGTGTAGCCATTGCATCAACAACTCTATTTTCTGTACTTGGAATCTGTTGGAATGTGATTAAAGTGAAGTAATTTTTAAAATCATCGTCCATTATTTTGTAAGGTATGATTTTATCATCCCTTCTTTGATAGACATAATTGATTTGGTTCATTACTAGTTGAGAGTCACCATGAATATGCAACTCGGAAATATTCTATTTAATAGACAATTTTATTTCATTCACTAAGGCTTCATATTCAGCAATATTGTTAGTACAAGGAAACTAGATATTGTACACCTTAGGAATAGAGTAGCTCTGAGGAGTTATAAATAACACACCTCCACCTAAGCCTTGTTGATTAAAAGAGTCATCAAAGAACATCTTCCAGGATCTATGAGTGATGTGCATAATGGATCCATCTAGAAACTCAACATTGATAGTTTGATCATCTTGTATTGGGGTTTTAGCCAATTGGTCTACAATGGCTTTCCCTTTGACATCCTTTCATTCGACATACTCAATGTCAAACTCGCAGAGGATCATGACCCATTTAGCTAACCTTTCAATCAAGGTAGCTATTCTCATAAGGTATTTCAGTGGGTCAATCTTTGCAACCAATTTTACAGAGTGTGATAAGATATAATGCCTCAATTTTTGTGATGCAAACACAACTGCCAAACAAGCCATCTCAATTATTGATTAGTTCATCTTGTATGAGACAAAAGTTCTACTGATGTGGTAAATAGTTTTTTCCTTATTGTTCTCATCCTTTTGTGCAAGGAGTGCCCCCAGTGATGTTGTAACAGCTAAGATGTACATAATTAATGGCTTACCCTTTATAGGAGACATCAGGACTGGTGGATTTTCCAAATATTCTTTGATTTGGTTAAATTTCTTGTCACATGTTTCATCCCATTGATACATCATTTTTTTGTGTAAGGCCTTTTTGAATGGTTGTGCCTTGATGACCAGCCGTGAGCTGAATCTTCTGGTTGATTGAATCATCCCTTGGAGTGTTATTATTTGGCTGATGTTCTTTGGAGGTTTCATCTGTATGATTTCTTGTACCATTTCCAGGTCCACCTCAATCCCCTTTTCTAAGGAAATGTCTCCTAACAGTTTACCAAATGTCAAACCAAATGCATATTTCTTCGGGTTCAACCTTAGTCTGAACTATTCCATTTTGTCTAGAATCTTGCCTAGATCTTGCATATGTGTTGATCTTTTCATGGTTTTCACTATTGTATCATCCACATAGTATTCCATGTTCTTGTGCATCATGTCATGGAAGATGGTTGTTACAGCTCTCTGGTATGTAGCATCTGCATGTTTCAAACCGAATGACATGACATTCTAATAGAAGGTACCCCAGGCACATGTGAATGTTGTTTTCTCTTCATCTTCATTTGAAATCTTAATCTGGTTGTACCCTGAGAAGTCATCCATTAATGAGTACATTTTGTATCTGGTCTTCATATTAACAATATTGTCGATATTAGGCAAAGAGAAGTCATCTTCGGGACATGCCCTGTTAAGATTTTGAAATCATTCCATACTCGAATAGACTTACTTGGTTTTTATACTAGCACAATATTTGAGATCCATTCTGCATAGTCAATTGCTCTGATGAATCCAGCTTTGAGCAATTTTTCAAACTCAACTTTTATTAGTAGAGAAACATGAGGGTGCATCTTATTGAGTTTTTTTAACTAGTTTAACTCCAGGTGCAACAGAGAGATGGTGCATTATGAATTCTGGATCCAACCCTAGCATATATGATTAGGTCCATGCAAAGTTGATCTTTTATTATTTAAAGAATTAATTGACCTCTTTCAACTCCTCTGTTGATAGTGATTGTGCCAGATGGATTATATATAGATGCTCTTCAATTCCAATATGCATAGGTTGTGTTGGTTCTATCAACATTAATGATCACTCCTAGAAGTGACTCAATAAGATATCAAGTACCCCATCCTTTAGCACCTCAGAGAGGTTTTCACCATTGGATGCCTATTTTATTTTTACTATTTTCTAATATGAAACCGCCAAAATGTGGTTTTCTCCATCAAAACATTTTTTTTTACTAAGGTACTTGATATCTCCTTCAGTCATGTTCACACTTGGTTCATAGGTGGAAGAGGTGACTAGTTCAAAAACATTAAGATAACAAGCCAATGCATACTCATTGTGAAATGTAGGCATGGTCATGGTTTGTTCTTGCAAAGCCCAATCAATGATTTTAGGATGCATGAGTGGCAAGGATTCAATAGGTTCCAAGGTGTTCAAGGTATGTTCATCACGGACTTGGACTGTCAAGTAGAGTCCTAAATTATTACTCTGTATAAAAGTGTTCAAATCGGTGAGGTCCCTAACAACATTATCAAAGCCCATGTCAGAGATGTGAGGATCTAACCCGTCATACCTAATCCCTGAGCTTTCACCTACCTTGAGTTTGGTTATGTATTCTTGCACTATGTCGACCTCTTTATCTATAGTTTTATATGATAAACTTTAAAATTCATACTCATGAAAGTCTATTTCACTTTGGTCCACCATGTCTAATACATGAGTAACATCTACCCTTTGACCCCAATTAGGATGGGTCCTTCCCATAAATTTTTCTATGGTCATGTCATGTTCCTCTGTGTCAGGAATGTAAGTAGAGTCCACAGACCTGGATTATTAATTAGAGTCCTAAATTAGTACCCTGTATAGATGTCTTCAAATTGGTGAGGCCCCTAACAACATTATCGAATCCCATGTCAGAGATGTGAGGATCTAACCCGTCAGACCTAATCCTTGAGCTTTCACCTACCTCAATTTTGGTTACATATTGTTGCACTATGTTGACCTCTTTATCTACAATTTTTTAAGATAAACTTTCAAATTCATCCACATGAGAGTCTATTTCACTTTAGTCCACAATTTATAAGACATTAGTAATGTCTACCCTTTGACCCTAATTAGGATGGGTCCTTCCCAAAAATTCTTCTATAGTCATGTCATGTTCCTCTATGTTCATCACAGACCTGGAATTTTAAGTAGATTCCTAAATTATTACCCTATATAGATGTGTTCAAATCGCTAAGGGCCCTAACAACATTATCAAATCCCATGTAAGATATGTGAGGATATAACCTGTCAGACCTAATCCCTGAGCTTTCACCTACCTTGAGTTTGGTTACGTATTGTTGCACTGTGTTGACCTCTTTATCTACAGTTTTTTAAGATAAACTTTCAAATTCATACTCATAAGAGTCTATTTCACTTTGTTCCACCATGTCTAAGAAATGAGTAATAGCTACCTTTGATCCCAATTAGGATGATCCTTCCCAAAAATTCTACTATGGTCATGTCATGTTCCTCTATGTCAGGACTTTACTGAGAGGTTCAAGCCTTTGTTTAATCAGGCATCATTTGTTGTTCTTCCTAAATTTTTTGTTCAATAGCGTTGATCTAGGGATTTTATTCTTCATGCCTATTAAGAAGAGATAGAACACATGGAGGATTTTTTGGATGATATTAGTTTTGGTTACTGATCATGCTGTTGATATTCATGTTTTGTCACTGATGTCAACATATATTTATGTGGAGAGGACAGACTAGTTACTTGACTCGAAGAAGTGTATAGACTCTGTACAGATGATTTAGAACTATTGAAGTTGGATTTATGAAGAAGGGTGTGTTTTTACCTTATTCTTAAGGTCGCTTGGCTTTATGTTGCATATTGTGGATGTTACAGTTGATTTGGTGAAAACTAGTTTCTGGACTGTAACTGTGATTCTAGACAGAGCAGGTCTCTGTGTTTCTGGTATATCTTTCTGGTGAAGATATTTCAGATGATGCGAGCTTACTGGTGGACAAACAAAATTTTTTGAGATAATGGGTTGAGTTTTATTGTGGTTTGGGTACTAGCGACATCATCTATGGTGTGTATTCTGAAGGAGACCTATTTGTTGGCCGACTTCAGACATGTAGCATGTAAAATGAATTGTGAACATGGATTGCGGATCTGGAAGCATAATTGATGGATTGTAAATAAAGTTTACTTGTTATAGGTACATTTTGTATCTTAGAAAGGGGTCAAATAATTATTTGTATATTGGATTGTGTACAAGAATTCCAAAGCACAAACCTAAGTTTTTCAAGTCTAAGTATTCAAAATACAAGGAATGTTATTATGCTAGTGAGGGTATATCTGATGATGATAATGGCGACTATGATGAAATTGGATTTCTTGCTATTAAGGATGATGAACCTATACATGAATAAAAATCCTTTGTATCATAAGTTGAAAATAAATCTGAATGGACTATAGACAATGGTTGTTCACACCATATGACTGGAGATAAAAAAAAGCTTGTTAGTTTGAAAAGACATGCTGGTGGTGTTGTCAGATTTGGTGACAATAATCCTAAGCTTATTATTGGAGTTGGATCTATTTCTTTGGATGGAAAGACTAACACTGACAATGTATTACTTGTTGATAGACTTAAGCATAATCTATTGAGTATTGGATAGTTAGTGGACAAGGGTTATCAATTGAAATTCATTGATGTTAAATGCTCTATCAGAAGTAATTAGGAGACTTGATCACATCTGGTACTAAATCCATAGGTAATGTATTTGAATTGAACACATCTGAAGCTTCTTGTTTTATTGCAAAGTTTGATGACAATTGGTTATGGAACAGAATATTTTGTCATATTAACTTTGATAACACTATGAAGGCAAGTCTGACAAAAGCAGTAAGAGATTTATCTAAGATTGTAAAGCCATCTAATACTATTTATAGAGAGTGTGTTATGGGGAAGCAAACTAGAAGCACTTTCAAAAGCAAAGCTTATTCAGCAAAAGGGAAATTAGATCTGGTACATACAGATATGTGTGGTCCTACATGAATAAGATCATACTGTGGTGAAAGTTAGTCTATACTATTTGTTGATGAATTTTCTAGAATGATGTGGGTTACTTACTTAAGGGAGAAATCTAGAGCATTTGACAAATTCAAATTATTCAAAGCAAAATTTGAGAATGAATCTGGTTTGAAGATAAAGTGTTTGATATTAGACAAAGGAGGAGATTTTACATCAAATATATTTAATACATACTATGAAGAGAAAGGAGTATACAGATAGACATCAGCCCCTAGAACTCCACAATAGAATGGGATAGCAGAGCGAAGAAATAGAACTATATTAGATGTGGCAAGGACTATGTTGCTGGAAGGTAATGCGTCACATGTTCACTGGAGAGGAGCAGTTGGGACTTCTATGTACACAGTGAATGGAATTCAAATCAGAGAAGGTACAAGTAAGACTCCTTATGAATTATGGTTTGATCATACACCTACTATAAAATATTTTAGAATATTTGGCAGTAAATGTTATATCAAAAGAGATGATTAAATAGGCAAGTTTGATGCTAGAAGTGATGAAGGAATCTTTCTTGGTTATTCTACTAAGATTAAAGCATATAAATGTTTCAATATGAGATTGAGAAAGTTGATTGAAAGTGCCAATGTGATGATAGCTGAAAATTTTCAGATTTAGGAAAGGATGTATGACTGTGGTCAGATTAAAGAAACAAAAGAGGTTATTGTTGAACCTGAAGAATCTTTGATGATTGACAATGAGATTGAAGATGAATAGACTGAAGCTACTAAGACATTGAAGACACCAAGGTATGTTAAGAAGAACCATCTCGAAGATCAAATTATTGGAGATGCAAATAAAGGCATGATGACTAGATCTAGAGCTAGAGATGAGATTTGTTTGATTTCTCAAGTTGAACCAAAGACTACTGATGAAGCATGTAGAGATGAATCTTGGACTAAAGCTATGGAAGAAGAAATTGAACAGATAAAGAAAAAAATACTTGGGAATTGGTTCCAAGACCTAAAAACAAGAACGTGATTGGTACTAAATGGGTTTTCAGAAATAAGATGGATGAGGAAGGAACAGTGGTAATAAACAAAGCAAGACTGGTATATTCACAACAAGAAGGCATAGACTATGAAGAAACATTTGATCATGTTGCTAGATTGGAAGTTGTGATATTATTTCTTGCTTATGTTGCACATAAAGACTTTAAGGTTTATCAGATGGATGTGAAGTCAGCATTCTAGAATGGTGATCTAGAAGAAGTTTAGATTGAGAAACCTGATGATTTTCCTTTGACAAATCATGAAAACATGGTTTGAAATTTGAAAAAGGCACTATATGGATTGAAAAAAGAACCAAGAGAATGGTATGCAAGACTGGACAAATATCTACTTCATCTTGGTTTCAGAAAAGGTAATGCAGACAGTAATTTATATTTGAGAACTGATGAAGATGGAGTCTTGATTATAGAATTTTTTATTTATGATATCATTTTTGGAGGCAATGATAAGATGAGTAAGAATTTTTCTAAAGAAATGGAAAATGAATTTGAGATGTCAATGATTGGTGAGATGACTTTTTTTCTTGGTTTATAAATGTATAGTCAGAAAATGGAAGCGCTTCCATTGTAGACTTGTTTAGCCTTTTGAGTAAGTGGTTTGGGGTAATATCAAGCACCTAGAATGGGTTCCTTATCTTGACATGGCTTCCCCCTATTTTGTCCCTCTTTCCACTCCTTTTTAGCCTGATTTCTACATTCTGGACTATAGACTGGTGATTCTGGGCTTCAAGGTCAGGATCAACCTTTTGGGTCTATGTCAAACTCGACCCTGACCTAGGTAAAAGTTGACCTCAACCCTAACCTAGGCCAAGGTCAACCTCAACCTTGACCCAGGGTCCAGATCCTGGGGTCTCACAATTTATGGATATCGGTCTTTGCAAAAAGTGTTTTCCTGCTTTCGGGTCGGTTGTTTCGGTTTCTGAAGCGTCGATTCCTAAATTATATTTAATAAAGGTCCTATTATATGAGCATGGGTCTAATTTTAATTTAATTATCCTATGTCAGCCTCCTTAGAATATTGTGCCCTAATTTCATATAAAAGGGAGCCTTTCTCCCCTCATTTTCTCTAAGCAATATTGAGAAACAAAGTCCTTTATTGAAGCCTATGTGTCCTTGAGAAATTGAGAAACATCATCAAGTGAAGATTCAAGAAAGAAATCAAGAAATATTTGAAGCAAGGATTCATTCACCATCAAGCCTTCAAGAATTCAAAGAGATCCATGGGAGGCCATTGAAGGATTCAAGCCACTTAGTGCCCTTTTGGTGATCTCTCCATCCACCTTCTTCTAAGCCTATTCCAAATTCAAGAACCCATTCAAGACTTGGTGCTAGAGATCTACAAGCAAGAGATTGAATAAATCCTACCTTTCTACATTCCACATTTTGAAGCATACTTGTGGATCCACGGATTCGAATCCGCCACAAGGACTTTTACAAGCAAGGTGAATTCATGTATTTACTTTATCTATTTCTTCAATTTCAATTACATATATTTGAGGTTAATTCCAAAACCGGGGTTTGACTAAGGAAAACCCCTCCCCCCCAACAAACAAAGCTCTTTTTCTTGCAGGTACAGGTTCGGGACTATAGATTTAAGACCAGATCTGGATACCCTTTTCGGCTTTCTTTTGGACGGCGCGAACAGATTCTCTATCAGACCTGTGTAGGTCAGGGTCAACATTATTGGGTTAGGGTTGACATTTGTGGGTCAAGGTTTACCTTTTTTATAAGATGACATCAAAATGGAAAAATATTTCTAGGTTTTGTTCGTCTCTGCATTTCGGTTTGGGATCATCTATTAGTGTTTCCAAAAATAGTCTACAGACCTCAGAAAATAGCATTCTTTGATCTTCAATTTTGTAAGGTTGGTTCTTCTTCCTATCATTTTCAATTACTATGATTAAAAATATTCATTTAATCAATTAACAGAATTTAAGATCCCCTTCTTTGTACTCTTTCTGAATAGTTGATTCATTTGTGCATTAACCCTTCTTTTGGGTTGATCAACTTGGATCTTCCATTTGTGCATTTGAGGATAGAAAAGGAGCATCTTATCTTCTCCCTAATCACAATTTCAATACACAATCAATACAATTAAAATTAAATGTAAAGTAGGGTTAAGGGATCTAACACACTTTATGAAAATCAAACAACAATTAACAAATAATCTCCTTACCCCTTTTTCAAACCCTTTACATTTTGGTGAACCCGTGATAGACAACTCTTTCTTTTTGGTGTTAGATTTAAATTATTTATGTTAGATCTTGCATGTTCTTTCAAATTGAATTTAAATTCAATAGATCAAAATTTTGTGTTAGTTCATTTGCATTGTATTGGTGTATGAGCTTTACCACATCTAGTCCTACTTATAGTATCCTGATTAGAAGAAGCCGTAGACTTATGGGTTCCTTTGATCCTAAGTCTTCCTCTCCTTTCCTTAGGATCCTGGATGACAATTTGATAACTCATGAATCTAATCCTTCCATAGAGCATAACTCTTCTCACTCATCTCATGATGAAGATGATGCTTTAAGAGTTCCTCATGAACAAGTGCAAAACCTTTCAACCAAAATTGATAAAATGGGAAATTGGCTTATCCAAGAAAACCATAATCAAGATTCTATCCAAGCTATAGAGGCTCTTAAGAAAGTTCTCTGTGATAATGATCAAGGTATTAATTTCTTGCGTAGTATTACTCA
>MU226255.1:3082537-3123462 GCA_018584345.1 Thuja plicata
CTTTCCTCCTTTGTGATTGTAGTTCTACTTTCTTTGGGGAATGATGTCAATTAATTTGCAATAATATTATATTTCTATGTACATGTTATCTTATGATCATACTGACCCCACATTAGGTAGATCCCTCATGTGTTCTTATGTATGTTTATGTTTTATTTCCCTTGATTTGTCTTCCTTTGGGAGCATTTTGTAGTGGAAACGTAATCCGTAGAGTTGTTTATGTTTCCGTTAAAACCATTGCTCCTGTTAAAGTGTTAGCAATGAATTTAATGTGGGGGCATACACTCTACTCACTTTTGCACACACACATGTTCAAAATAATTTTCAAGACTTAAAACTTTTCCCTTTATGGATTAAAAGAAACTAATCCTTAAAGCATGGTCATTTTTTTCTTTTTTAGGATCTCTTGATCCCTCCATTTTAAATTTACATGGATCTCTGGATCCCGCCAATTTTCAATTTACAATATTTTGATCGCTTTAAGAATGGATCTCCCTGATGGGTTGACTAGTGAGTAGACACATTCACTAGGTAGTTCAACTCCATCTTTCTAGTTATGCTTTTTGTGTGGTTCACAATGAGACATAAGTTCTCATTGGGCAAGATAATAACACCTTTCTCTCTCTCCTTAACTAAGTGATGTCTCTCTTATCATGATCTTAGGGTTGATAAATACTTAAATCCCTTGGGGGCTTGAGGGTTTCTTTATCCCTTTTGGTTCCAATAAGATTGTATGTTCTTTATGTTCTCCTTTACCAAGAGTTTGTGTTGAGCTCATACTCTTGCTAAAGTGGGGGCTAAATGTATAGTTGAAAAATGGAAGCACTTCCATTGTCGACTTGTTTAGCCTTCTGAGTAAGTGGTTTGGGGTCATATCAAGCACCTAGAATGGGTTCCTGATCTTGACATGGCTTCCCCCTATTATGTCCCTCTTTCCACTCATTTTTAGCCTGATTTCTGCATTCTAGACTGCAGACTGGTGACTCTGGGCTTCAAGGTTAGGGTCAACCTTTTGGGTCTATGTTGACCTCAACCCTGACCTAGGTCAAGCTTGACCTTGACCCAGGGTCCAGATCTTGGGGTCTCAGTTTTTGGATGTCAGTCTTTGCAAAAAGTGTTTTCCCGCTTCCAGGTCGATTGTCTCGGGTTCCGAAGTGTCAATTCCTAAATTATATTTAATATAGATCATCTTCTAGGGGCATGGGTCTAATTGGAATTTAATTATCCTATTTCAGCCTACTTAGAATATTGTTCCCTAATTTCATATAAAAGGGAGCCTTTCTCCCCTCATTTTCTCTAAGAAATATTGAGAAATGAAGTCCTCTATTGAAGCCTATACGTCCTTGAGCAATTGAGAAACATCATCAAGTGAAGATTCAAGTAAGCAATCAAGAAATATTTGAAGCAAGGATTCATCCACCATCAAGCCTTCAAGCATTCAAAGAGATCCATGGGAGGCCATTGAAGGATTCAAGCCAGATAGTGCTCTTTTGGTGATCTCTCCATCCACCTTCTTCTAAGCCTATTCCAAATTCAAGAATCCATTCAAGACTTGGTGTTGGAGATCTACAAGAAAGAGATTGAATACATCCTAACTTTCTACATTCCACACTTTGAAGCATACTTGTGGATCCACGGATTCAAATCCGCCACAAGGACTTTTACAAGAAAGGTGAATTTGTGTATTTACTTTGTCTATTTCTGCAATTTCAATTACATATATTTGAGGTTAATTCCAAAATTGGGGTTTGACTAAGGCAAACCCCTCCCCCCCCCCCAATAAAAAAACCTCTTTTTCTTGCAGATATAGGTTCCGGACTGTAGATTTGAGACCAGATCTAGATACCCTTTTCAGCTTTCTTTCGGACGACGCAAACAGATTCTCTTTCAGACCTGTGCAGGTTAGGGTCAACATTATTGGGTCAGGGTTGACATTTGTGGGTCAAGGTCAACATTTTTCATAAGACAACATCAGAATGGAAAAATATTTCTGGGTTTTGTTCGTCTCTGCATTCTAGTTCAAGATCATCTGTCAGTTTTTCCAGAAATAGTCTATAGACCTCAAAAAATAGCATTCTTTGATCTACAATTTTGTAAGGTTGGTTCTTCTTCCTATCCTTTTCAATTACTATGATTAAACATATTCATTTAATCAATTAATAGAATTTAAGATCCCCTTCTGTGTTCTCTTTCTGAATAGTTGATTCATTTGTGCATTAACCCTTCTTTTAGGTTGATCAACTTGGATCTTCCATTTGTGCATTTGAGGATAGAAAAGGAGCATCTTATCTTCTCCCTAATCACAATTGCAATACACAATCAATACAATTAAAATTAATGTAAAGTAGGGTTAAGGGATCTAACACACTTTAAGCAAATCAAACAACAATTAACAAATAATCTCCTTACCCCTTTTTTAAACCCTTTACAATAAATTAATCAGAGTAAGAATGGCATTTTTATATCTCAGACCAAGTATCTTAAGGAAATGTTAAAAAATTTTGGAATGGAAGATTGTAAACCTATTGGGACACCTGTGGTGACTAGAAACAAACTGACTAATAGTGATGAGACTCTAAGTGTTGTCCAGACTAAGTACAAATCCATGATTGGAGGTCTACAATATCTAACTTACATTAGACCAGATATTACCAATGTTATTGGAATACTGGCTAGATATCAGGCAGATCCTAAAGAGACACATTTTTCTGCAGTGAAAAGAATTTTTAGATATCTGAAAGGGACAATAGAATATGGACTATGGTATGAAAAATCAAAAGATTTTACTTTGCAGGCTTATACTGATGTTGGTTGGGCAGGTAATGTGGATGTTAGGAAGAGTACAAGTGGTGTTTCATTTTTCCTTGGAAAAAGATTAGTTTCTTGGTTGAGCAAGAAGTAGAAGTGTATTGCTCAATCTACTGCTGAGTCAGAGTATGTTTCTGCTATAATAAACTGTACACAAGTTGTTTGGATGAAAAAATGTTGAAGGACATTAGAATAATTTTCAAAGAACCAGTGGTTATCCATTATGATAACACTAGCATAGTGAATATGTTGATGAATCCTATAATGCATTCAAAGACTAAACATATTTCTATCAAGTATCATTTCTTGAGGGAGAAGGTAGCAGATAAAGAGATTAAACTAGAGTATATTAGCACAAAGGAACAAATAGCAGATATATTTACTAAACCTTTTCCAAAAGATGATTTTTAATATCTCAGAGGCATGCTTGGGGTGATTTCCCCTCCCAGTAGTAATTAAATGATGTAGATGTGCATTAGTCTAGTGGATCTTAGAGCTATATCATTCTCTGGACTTGATGTATGGATCTACTCCTTAGGGGGAGTGATTGCAGGAGAACACTATTGAGTACATTTGGATGATCTTGCACCTTGTTGATGGACATGAAGATTTGAAAAACCTACACCTTAAAAAATACTACAGATGAGTTATGGCACCCTTTCCATTTCTACCAAAGGGGGAAGGAATCTATGTGAAAATACCTACTGTTTTGAGAAATTTGTGTTGAGGATATTGAGAAGATTGTATCGAGAGAGAGTACTTTTGGGTTGATGCATATGGATTTTTTGATATGTTTCCATCAATGCCAAAGGGGGAGATTGTTGTATGATATTAGTTTTGGTTACTGATCATGCTATTGATATTCATATTTTGTCACTTATGTCAACCTATATTTTTGTGGAGAGGACAGACTAGTTACTTGACTAGAAGAAGTGTATAGACACTGTACAGATGATTCAGAATGATTGAAGTTGAATTTATGCAGAAGGATGTGTGTCAAACCTATTCCTAAGGTCACTTGGCTTTATGTTACATATTGCAGATGTTACAGTTGATTTGGTGAAGACTGGTTTCTGGACTATAATTGTGATTCTGGACAGAGCAGGTCTTTGTGTTTCTGGTATATCTTTCTGGAAAAGATATTTCAGATGATGCGATCTTACTGATGGATAGCCAAGATATTTTAGATGATGTGAACTTACTAGTGATGTTAGCTATGGCGTGTATTCTGAAGGAGACCTATTTGTTGGCCGACTTTAGACATGTAGCGTGTAAAATGAATTGTGAGCATGGATTGCAGATCCGGAAGCATAATTGATGGATTTTAAATAAATTGTACTTGTTATAGGTACTGTTTGTATCTTAGCAAGGGGTCAAATAATTATTTGTATATTGGAAAGCCTTAATTGGCTAACCTAATTAATTATTTGTGTATTAGGAAAGCTTAACTGTTTGACCTAATGAATTATTGTAAGAGGGTATATATGAGTGATCTTTTCTTTTTTAAAAGATGTGACAGAGATTAAAAGGAAAGAAGAAGTGAAAGCTGTGAGGCTTATTTGGCTGCTGGATGTAGAGCAGAGTTTATGAGAAGAGTACTTCATTGGAACTGGCCAATAAAAGACAGTTGCTATCAGACAGTTCACTGGATTGTGTATTTTCTTTATACACTTGTTCGGATTGTAAATCCTTGAGGGTGGCTTTAACCTTCTTTGGGTAGTGTGCCTTGGTAGTGAGCCTAGTATTTATTTTGACTCCTAACAGGGTTTTTCTCCTAACATGGAATATGCATTGTAATGTTGTAACAAGCTCCTAACAGGGCTAAATCTTTTAACAGGGATACTATACTCTCAGTACATTGTTTGTGGGTGTTAATTCCCACCAGGGTTTTACCTTTAACATGGTTTCCTTGACAACAAATATTGTGTTATGGTGTTGGCATTTACTGTGTTATCATTTACATTTTCAAATTTAGTTTATAAATTTTAAAGTTTAATAATCTATATCACAACTGATTCACCCCCCATCTCAGTTGTCTTGTGGACTGTTATTCCTAATAGGAATATGATAATGATATCCATCCTCCTCTTCAGAGTCATCCCTCTTACAAGTGGGTGTGTCTCTTTTTCGCATTTCCTTAGCTGATAAGAAGCCTATACTAGTTGTATCTTTAGAACTTTTGTACTTGGGTTCTATGGGTTCTATGAGACCATTTTGATTAGACCCTATAGGGCCTTTCCTTGGATAATACATACATCAAATGAAATCATATCCATTGACATATTTATCAGTGGGGATCTCACAATTTTTAACCTCATTACCTTCAAGTTCCCTATACAACAATTCTAGGATAGCTTTCTCTTCATTTTTATCTTCAAGCAGTACAGTTTCTTGAATAAAGATACCATCATAGATTACTTTGCATGGTGTAGTCGATGGTTTCATTTATTATAAAGGTCTCCTATAAGATTTTGGTGATGTGGGAAGAGATGTTAGCGACAGAACAAGCTCTATCATGTATCTACCCATCCCCATGTCTTTGTTTTTAAGCTTCTTTTCCATTTCTTTCATTATACCTCTAGCTGACTCAGAGATATAAGCTTCTTTGTTGTGTGGGATAAGAGTATCAGTTGACTATTCATTGCATTGCAAGCATATCTAGCATCTATAGGAACGGTGACTTCCACACCATTGAAAGGGAACTTGATGCATTGGTGGTAAGTGGACGGGAAAACTTGCATCTCATAGATCCATGGTCATCCCATAAAAATGTTGTACACTAGTGGAATATCCAATACCTAACTTGTGACTTCTCTTTGCATAGGACCCACTATGATAGGTAAACATATGAGATCTTTGGAAGGTCTCTCTTGTTCATCATATGCCTTTATTGTTATCTTATTCTTGGGATCAATGGCATGCTTTGAAAATCCCAATTATTCTATCAAATTATACATACATATGTTCAACCTTGTGCCTCCATCTAACAAGACTTGTTTTACTCAATGCTTGTGGATCATGACTTCAATGTGTGGGGGTAGATTATGAGGGTGACTCAAAGAATTATTGTCTTCCTCCAAAAATGACATTTAGTGGGGTGAGGTCAAGTGACCCACCATGGATTGAAACTAATCTAAGTCCAATTCCTTAGGGACATTGGTAGTTGATAAGGTTTTATCCAGGATCTCTTTGTGAGCTAGAGAGATTTTGTGCAGTTCAAAAATTGAGATTTGAGCATTCGTTCTTTCTCAGCAATGTTGTAGTCAGCAACATGAGATGAAATCAGTTGTTTGGAATTTGATGATTTAGAGATGGTTATAACTGGTTTTTTGTTTTTTTATGTAGAAGGTTTTGATGATGTTGATTGATTACTAGATGAAAAAGTGTTAGAAGGTCCAACTCCTCTTAGGGTGACCTTTTCTTGTGCGTGGGTCACAGTGTTAGCCATTCTAGACTCTTTTTCATCTATCTTGACAATAATGACATTCCAATATTCAGAAGGGACTGGCTCAAGCATATGTATGATGTTATCATCATTACTACCATATGTTTGATTGATTATAGCACCTTCCTTGGACTTGGAGCTTTCCCCTTTCTCATATTCAGGAAAGGGGTTTTTAAATGCTTTATGATCAACGTTCATGACATGATTTTCGACCACAAGTGTTTCATTATCAATTAGATATTAGATATCATGCTTCTGTCCCTTATTCCTATGAAATTCACAATATTCATTATCATTCCACCATTTTAGTTTAACCTCATGTTCTTATGGTCTGAAATTGTGTGGCAATGTGATCAGTTTATTTGCTAGAAGAGTCTTGAGCATTGATTCATACGATTCACCTAGAGAAGTGAAGTTACGCTTGGGTTTCAACCAAGGTTTCTCTCTCATGAGATTTCTTGTCCCTTTTTAAGGAGCTTTAGTGGTATTCTCAATAGTGTTTAGGGCCTTTGTGCCACTTGTAAGATTGAAGACTGTTGGTTTTGATTTAGGAGTAACATGGTCAACTACTTCGTCATTTACCACAATTTTATTTTTGTTCCAATACTTTTTCTTGTCCTTGGAATTGGAACTATATTTTTTTTACTTGTAGAGAATGATTTTACCCTTTCTGAAAAGCATGTCCTCTATTTTTAGGGAACTCTCCACCACTTTGTCAAAGGTGGGTGGACCTTGCATCTGTATGAGGAAATTCAATTCAGGGATCGATGTATTGGTGAATATATCCATCTTCTCATATTCAGGTATGAGGCACAGATATCGAGAAAATACTTTCCTCCATCCCTAAAGAAAATTTAGAAAAGGTTATCTCATTTGCTGCTTGGTATTGCACAAATCAATCATTATCATAGGATGTTATATGAATACTATTGTAAAAATATATTGATCAATTCGTCAAAAATTTTGATCCCTATGGGTAACTTTAAAAACCACTCAATAGCTTGGCCACTTAGAATCTAGGGAAAGAGACACCTGAGGTATGTTTTTTCATGCGTAAATTCCATGCAAAAAACACAAAACTCCTAGACGTGATCTTGTGCATCAGATTGACCAACATACTTGTCAAATTTTCGGATCTCAACTCCAGATGGGAATGAAGGTAAGTACATGTTTTTATCAAAAGGAAATGGATGAATGGTGTCCAGAGAATACTTTGTGGTTGGTTTCTCATTTTCCTTTTTTATTTCCTACAATTTAGATTGCAAGGCTTGTATTTGTTTTATTACTAGTGTTAAAGGAGTTTCTTCCTCTTTAGAAATGACATCTTCAGCTTTGTATTGAGGAGGAAGTTGGGCTCCTTATCGTGCTAGTTTGAGGAAGTATTGTTCTTTCTCTTGATCCATGATAGTTCTCATCATTTTGAGAAAGTCTCTATCATTTTTACATCTGGTAATACTTCCCTCATTGGGCTTGGAGTCACTCAAGGAGTGCTCGCTATCAATATCCCAAATACTAACACTGTCAAGTATACGTCTAGAACCTTCTCACTTTTTTATTTCTCTAGACATTCTTGTGTTAGATGATTTGTCTTGATGAGAGGTTGATTTGCTTGAAATTTCTGGTTGTTCTAAAAAATAGGGTTTACTTCAAGTGTAAGATGTTGTCTCTCTTCTTCTTGAGATTGTTTGAAAGAGCCTCTAGTTTGTATAGGCATGAATCAATCGATCGTCTGACAGACACTAAAATAAAAAATGATGTGTGGATTAGGTCCCAAATAAATGATGATGATAACAAGATAACGTCCAATTAAGAAGGAGATGCAAATAACTCAAATCTAGTTCAAGGTTAACAACTTAGATAATAATGCACTCATGACTCAAAAAAAGGACAACAGATAAATAAGACTGAATTGATGATGACAATGATGATGATGATGATGATGATGGATTAATCAAAGGACTAGACCAACAAATCAGGACTCACAATAGCATAATTCAAACTACCAACTAACTATGACTAAAAATAATGATCGATTGACAAGTTCATCATTCTGAAGTTAGAACTGCAAAAGACAAGGTAGAATCTAACAAGAGGTTTAAAACTGATGAAAAAAGATTCGATTATGCAGACTGTACAACAAACTAAGAGGACTAACAAAACTGATAGAACTTCAAATTTTTCCAACTAATTGTTAAGGTTTTTCATTTTGTTTTATGTTTTACTGTTCATTTTTTAGTTTTGCTTCAAGGTTTGTTTGTTAAAAATTAAAGTGTACAACCACAACAAACACACGCGTGAAAAGACTTAATAACACTAGCACTTTCTAAGCCCTATAGTCGATTGGCTTAGTGAAAAATCCTTACACACTGACTTAGGTACACACCCAATAACCACCACCAACCACGCAATGGGTCTAATGATATTGTATTATTTGACTCCAAATGCTAATGGGGGCACGATATGCCAAGTGTCTTGGGGGAGTTACTATCTCCCTTGCACTTGGATTATCCTACTTTCAGAGGTGAACCAGGTAAGATGCTACTCTATGGAGTCTAGTAAGGGTCTTTGTTTGACTATATCCTCTATGTTCAGGTAAGAGTGATTCAAGCGTATATCCCTGCAAAGCACCTTGGTACAAGTAGTCATGTAAACATGATTGAGACATCTAGGGACCTACCATATGCTAGGAGAGAGCCAAGTATAAGCTCAAATGTACACATCTTTCAAGGCTTTGGCCCAAAGAAGCAATTTTGTTTAACATTATTTGGAGTGGTGTGGCTTACACCCCATGCTCATGTGGGTTGTTCTCCAAGGGCGAATACTTTTTCCCACTTGGACAGGTCCATCTACAAGGTATGCATGAAACAAATAGAAGAGCTATGAGGGTATGGATTTCTGATTTTCCCTCAAAGGGAAAAGAGCATACTTTCCTACCTTTTTTCTCTTCTTAGACACGCCAAATAGTTGTTCATTTTAAAAATTCTTGCATGCAAGGTTCCTAGAAAATTATTAATGAAAAACACAAAGTTTAGCCATTTCTCCTTAGGCAACATGAGTGAAATACATCATTAGTGTCATTTTTATCTCTCTGGCACGTGTCCTGCACAAAAGGTCGAGATGTTTTTCAAGTATCTTCAATGAAACGACTTGCACAAATATGTTAAGCTGCAAAAAATCTACAGAGACAGAAAACAATCAACCTGCCAGCGTCAGTAAAGTCAAAATCAAAACCAAAAATCAGTAAAAGTTTGTTGTTTTGTCAAAAACCAATGCAAATTCTTGTATGAGAATCTATAGGTATTGATACGACAATATACATATTTCCATACAAGACTTCATTTCAACTTGTACTGATCTATGAGAATGCTCGTCCAAGAAAACATAATCAGAATGTGGAAAGAATCATGAAACTTGCAATATCAATTAAAATGTGAGGTCAGAAATAGATGTTTTATCTCATGGTGGGCGCTAGAAATGTGTGTGTGTGTGTGTGTGAAAATGTGACTTAGTTAGACAAAACAAACACTTCAATGAATCATTGTGTGATTGATTAAACAAATTAAACTAATGAAGCACAAATCAATCAAAGCAACTCATTTTCTTCTAGTAAATTGGAGTATGAATGTTTCTCTCAAATCATCGAAAAATCTAGTGACTATAGACTATATCTAAATGAAGGATTTTGAAAACTAAGCTAAATTAAATACAAGTTCATCCAAATTAAGGCAAGATTAATCTATTATTGAGGAAATGAAAGTAATATTCCTATGATTTATTTATGCAAATGCAAGGTGTATGCATGGATCAAAATTTGTCTCCAAGCTTGAATTAACGAGGGATTAGTAGCACAGATTTGCAATGGGGGAAATCAATAGAATAACTACTAAATGAAGAAACTATGAATCAATAAACTAACAAGCAATAAAGCAGGTACAAAAATGAATGCAAACCAACAATGCTCGAATCTTTTATTGTCTCTCTCTACTCCTTCTAAAATGTTGTTTGTGTGATGCTCAGTATTGGTGTGGGTAGCATCTATGACTTGGGAGCATCGATAATATGATAT
This sequence comes from Thuja plicata, assembly GCA_018584345.1. Classification (NCBI taxonomy): domain Eukaryota; kingdom Viridiplantae; phylum Streptophyta; class Pinopsida; order Cupressales; family Cupressaceae; genus Thuja; species Thuja plicata. Next base: position 3,092,857 of record MU226255.1, read on the forward strand.
CGAATGTGTGTGATTGCAAGATGGCTTGATGCTTGAACCAATCTGACAAAGTAATGGCACATGTGAGCTTGAAATCTTGAATCCTTCAAATGGTTGTGAAGGGTTTGTTATATAGAAAATGAGAATGATATGAACGATTGATATCAATCCCAGAGATAGGAGGATAAACGGTTGAGATCAAAGGGTACTCGAGAAGCCATCAATAAACTCCACCTCTTTAACTAGGAGAGAGGAGATAGAATTTGGTTAACTGAAGAGCTAATTTTGAGTTACCTTTAGAACTGAAGAGGTAATTTGGAGTTATCTTTTTGAACTGAAGAGGTGGGTGGAGAAACCCATGTCATTAGAAATCTGATTAAGAGTTATCTTTTTCGAACACCAAGAAAGGATTTAATTGAATATTTATTTTATTTTTAAAATTAAAGTATTCAACATGTGAGACAATTGAATTCTTTTTTGGATTAAAAATTGAATTGTTGAATGAAATTAAATTAATTTCAATGTTTAAATATTTGAATTTAAACTTTAGGAAATTGAATTTAATTGATTAATGAAGATTAATCAATTAAGGTTAATTAATTAAATAAAATTAATTATTTAATTAATTAAATAAAATTAATTATTTAATTAATTTTGGGGATTTGATTAGATGATTTGGAGAATGAATTTAGAAGGAAATAGATGATTAATTAATGATTAAAAAAACATTAATTAATACATGAAAATTAGTGTTTTTAATGTAAAGTCACAAGTCTGTCCATTTTAGGGTGTCTACATTTTCCCCTCTTTGATGCATTGTCGCTTTTCATAGTGTGTCAAAGATTCTTGTCGTGGTGTGTCTACATTTTCCCCAGGTTGTCTTGGCAATAGCAGGTGTATTTATGCCCCCTCAACAAATTTGAGCAAAAAAGTCGTGACATGAGCATTAATTTGTTGAAACTGAAAATTGGTAATCTGGATATCTGACTGATTTTGAAAATTGTTGAATATGCTCTTGATATAGGTTGTTAAAGTTTTCTGGGCCTGAGATGATAATTTTGAGGTCTTGGAGGAATTAGGGTTTTTTTGAACCCTTATAAATAGCTTTGAGAGCCATTCATTTGTCACTTTGCACACTTGGAGCTCTAGATCATCGGGTGAGTTTGTCTTATGATTTTTCTGCTTTTGATGTTGTTTATTAAACTATGGCAGGTATTCTTGGGGTCGTGCACATTTCTGATCGGGTCTAGACTTTTCATCATCCAACTGGTGCAGGACGTCCGGTGAGTTGCTCTGTCCTTTTTTCTTAATGCTATCATTTATTGCATTCGAAAAAATGTTGCTTTTTTTAAATCTGCATCCAATGCTGCAATAGGTGATGATTTTTCCACAATTGTGGTTTTTGTGCCACAATTGTTGATTGCATTTCATAATTGATAAGTGTTTCGCAAATGTTGGGTTTATTACTGCATTTGCCACAAAAATGCCACAATTTCCTGATGAATGTCACAATCGGTATAAATGTGCCACATTTGTCTTAAGATTACTGCAATCTCTCTATTTGTACTTTGTATGATACTCATGTTTTTGACCCAGTACTAATGATTGGATTTTCTAATGTTTTACAGTTTGTCAGGACTATTCTACAGTACCGGGAGTCTAAACCTACCAAGTTAGTATTTTGTTTCCATTTGTCGGAGACAGAGAGATATTTTGAGACAAATAGGTTTATATTGGAAATGTTACATGCCTGAGATCACGACCAATAGGGGTGTGATCTCTCCTTAACTCTTAGAGAGATGGCATTCTGATACATGCACTTTTTGATTACCCACTGGAGAGTGTACAGTTACTTTGGAGTATGTCTATCACATCCTTTAGATTCCCATTCAGGGTGCCCTTGTAGAGTATGATTGAGGCCCTAGTATTACTGCTTTGTCTGAGCTATCCAGTTTGCCCCAGGATCATCTTAGTATGTCTGACCCTTATGATATCCCATGGGCTAGGTTTGGCATGGCTTTAGACAGGTTGTTGACTCTGTTAGGTAGTTTGATATGTGGGATTTTGTGTCCTGATCATCGCCAGCATGGCTTCTCTATTGGTTTTGGTGTCGTTCTTCAGGGTATGGTCAGAGATCATATTGTATATTCTTGGGGTCCTTGTATGTTGGCCCACATGTATTTTCACATGTTTTATGCAGCTTACCTTGGTGGTAAGTCTCTTGGATGTGGAGTGACTCTCCTACATATTTGGGCATGGGAGCATATTACAGTGTGTAGGCCCGTAGGCACCCATGATCTTCTACCAGGTAGACCATATGTGTTCATGTATGACGGTGTCATTGTTTAGTCCCATATGGGATATCTGATGTACTGGCAGTAGCAGCTGGATATGATGTCATATTTCATTTGGAGACCATATAGGGATTGTCCTGTGTGGGAAGGGGAGGATGCACACCTTCCCTTCTGTCGACAGAGGAGATTCCTGATTGAGTGCGTTAGCCGCTATGTTCATATGTTAGATTTCCACAACAACGATAGGGTGTTGCAGAAGTTTGGTGAGAGAAAGGATGTCTCTGATTCTTATGCCTATTTTTCTCGTCACTCGAGGGATATCACTCTGTGGGGAGTTGTTATCTCTTTGGATGCTGTCAGGATGGATTTCATGGGCTTGCTTCATATTGCTTGGACGTGGCGATCAACCACTATGGATGTAGGTATATGTTTTGATTTGCCCCTGATTGATGTTATATCTCTTTTCCTGCTTTCTTGGATGTAGATATCTTTTGATTATTCATTTATGCTTATCATCCATATTGTACTAATGTGTGAACTTATTTTCATTACAGGAACTACTCCATAGTATGATGCCTAGTGGTAGTAGTCTCATCCTATTTCTTTATCAGATGTGTCTCACCCTGTTGTTGGTACCATTATGAGGAGGCCTCGGCAGAGATAGAGAGGAGGGAGAGATGGAGGTAGGGATGGTGGTAGGGATGGAGGGAGAGATGTTGGGAGATTGGAGGTAGGGATGGTGGTCGAGATGGAGGAGAAAGGAGAGATGAGGGTCAAGATGGAGGATAGAGGAGATGTGGGGGAGATGATGGAGATGATTCTAGGCCTGGTGGTGTTGGTGGGAGGGTGAGGACCAAGGGTGGTTATGGTATCAATAGAAGGGTTGGGTTGTCTATCATTTTAGAGTAGGTGGAGGCTATAGAGGAGGAGGCACCTCAATTGTTTCTTAGAGTGTGTCCTCATAGTTCTGCTATATTGGGACAGAGGGGGGAGGAGAGGGTAGTGGTGGAGGATGTGGAGATGGAGGATGTGGAGATGGAGGATGTAGAGATCGTTGATATAGATGTTGAGGATTTAGGCTCTAGCTCATCGATGAGGAGTAGCAGTACTAGCAGCAGTACTAGCGATAGTGAGAGTAGTGAGGATTCATGGGTTGTTCATGGAGGAGAGGGTTTGGGAGGTGGGGATGAGGAGGGGGAGATGGATTTTGTAATGGTTGAGATGGATAATGACCCATCTGAGATGCAGAGATTGACACAGCACATATCTTATTTACAGGCTAGGTTATCAGCTTCTGATGCATGTGCTTTTGCTTCGGAGAGTAGGGTTACAACAATGGAGTTCAGGGCTACTACAACTAAGGAGAGAGAGAGACATGCTCACTTAGATGTCAGAGCCTTCATTGATAGTGTATAGGACTTATCTTAGTAGGAGGTGCTACATCAGTTCTGGAGATCTGGGCGTGAGGCCCAGAGAGAGATTAAGTACTAGTGGCTCCATTATGAGGTTGTTGTTCCATTAGCACAGTGAGTACTGAGCTATACAGCTTCACAGAGATTGAGTAGGGCTCAGAGATCCTAGAGCAGTGGTATTGGAGCTCCTAGTCCATAGCCAAGGACTCCACTTGATATGCCACCCCCCCCCCAATGCACCTAGTGGCGAGGGTGGTGGTAGTTCATGTTGACTCTGATGAGTTTTCTCATTTTGTATGATGTTGTGTCATTTTTGTAGTGATGTACCATTGATTTATCTGATGTTGTACTGATTATTGTATCTTGACATATTGATATTTATGAGATTTGTATCAATCACCCTCTTTTGTTTTGACTTGCGACCATTCATTGTACTTAGATATTGAGATTTATATGAGATGCATATTGATTCTATATGATGTGAATTGGTTTAATTTCTATATGTATGGTTCTACATGATGATGCTTATATGCTGAAATTTTTATGCAATGTGATTCTATAATGGAGACTCTTAGATGTCGATTTACTTTCTTATGATACTGACATGTGTATGCAGGATGGTGTTTATGAAATGTACATTTATATGAGATGTTTTATAGATGCATTGATTATGATTACTATGTATGTAAATGTTGTATTTTCTTTTCTTTTCTCATGTATATAAATGGATGAATGTAATATACTATGCACCAATATCTAAGTAATGCATGTGTTAGTTAGAAGAAAGTCAGTGGAAATTGCTTTTTGGGATCGATTAATGGATATGAATTGATAGAAAGGATGGTTGACGATTGATAAATATGAATTGATAGAACGGATGGGTGACCCAAGTCGTTGTCGTGTATCTAATTTTTGTCATCATTGCATCTTATTATAAAAATCCAATGCACCCAGATATTGCTCATATGGATACTGCTATGACCTCTTGATAACTGGAAGGAGTAGAGAGATTGAATAGAAAGAGAACTAAGTGCACCCAGATATTGACTATCTGGATACAGCTATGTTCCCTATTTTGAAAAGAAAGAGATCCAAATGCACCCAGATATTGACCATCTAGATACCGCTATGATCTTTGATTTGAAAATAAATAGAGCAAAATGCACCCAGATATTGACCATCTAGATACCACTATTATCTCATATCAATCTGGAAAAAAAAAAGCAAGATAGAAATCCAATCCACCCAGATCTCAGACCATCTAGATATAGCTATGATCTCTTGATTTTGAAAATAAAATTAAAACTAAATTAGAAATACAATGCACCTAGATCTCAGACCATCTGGATACCACTATGATTCTATTGGTAACAAACAAGAAGATAATAGAAAAGGGTTGTCCACTTATTTCCCAGGGTTAAGCTTAGATCATGGAACTGCGTAGCTACCAGATAAGTGATAGTGCCTACCACATTTCTCCTAAATCATCATTGTCCCAGAATTAAAATGAAACATTCCACAAATAGCAATCAAAGAAAATAAGGTCGTGATCTATCATAGCTACTCTCCTCACTTGGTGCATCCTAGAGTAGCATAAGAACATAAATATGAAAGATAGACTGACATCTGACTGATGAATGACCTAGTGAACAGTTCATTTGTTCCTTGATTCAGCTTGATTCTCTTGATTGGCTTGATTCTCTGATGCTTGATTGTGTCTAGTTTCAGTAATAGATGACTCATATAAGACTGATTTGTTTGGTTTTGAGCATATCCATCACTGTGTAAGATGATTGATTTGATTGATTGATTGGTTGATTGATTAAATTTGATCATTTTTTGATAGTTAATCAAGCTGTGTTAGATGGACCCAATGTTGATTCACAAAGCTCATGGTTTTGACATAGATTGATTGGCTTGGTTTCCAGTTTTCTTGTTGATAGATTTGATAGCTGATAAAGTTGTGTCATATGGGCCCAGTGCTGATTCACAAAGCTCATGATTTTGACATGGATTGACTTGGATTGATCACCAGTTCATTATATTGATAACCAAGCTAGTTTTATTGCTTTGAGATTTTGTAATGTTTTGATTATTTTTTTATGAAGATTGATTTTTTCAAGACATTTTGATCTTTTTAGGATTTTGATGAGTTTTTTTAGATTCTTAGGGATTTTTTAGGAATTTTTAGAATTATCCCCTGGTATGGTGGACTAGTATAAACCATGGATAAGTGTTAATGCTCAAAAGGGTATTGTGCTTCTGAAAATAGCTTTGGTAGCCAGTCTTGCATGCGAGGTGCTCAAGCTTTGTTCAATGTCATTGATGGTGAAGCTGGATTTGAACACTTGGTGCCTACTTTCCAGGTTGTCACCAAGGTACCTTCCCAATAGCGCTTGTTTTCTAGGTTTTCACTAAGAGAGTGATTTTTTTTCTCTTCACTTTTCTCTTTTTTTTATTTTTTTTTTGTTGCCAAGGCGCCTGTTTTCCAGGTTTTCACCAAGGTAACCTTTTCTATTTTTTGATTTTTTTTTGTATTTTCTGGAAATGTAGGTAAATGTCTTATCCTTGAGTCCTCAAGCATAGAACCTCTTGAGGTGCATGTTGTTGATGTATCCTAGGATATGATCTCCTTTTGGTGTTTCCAGGATGTATGCCCCACTATTGCAAGATGTGGCAATGACATAAGGTCCTAGCTAGTTAAGCTCAAACTTTCCAGGCTTCACTCTCTCTGCTTGGTTCTTTTGATTCTCCATAAGGACCAAGTCTCCTACCTCAAAGGTTCAGGGCCTCACCTTATTGTGATATTTCCTTCTAGGGAGATTCTGATAGCCTTGTAAGTAGTTGAGAGAATTTTGTCTTCTTTCATCTAATAGTTCTAGTTCGTTGAGGCTTGCTACTTTGTAGTTTTCATCTAAAATGAGGTTCTTCAATGATAATCTTAGGGATAGGATTTCCACTTCAAGGGGTAAGACCACCTCTGATCCATATACTAGTGAGAAAGGAGTGGCTCCTATAGGTGTTCTCACACTAGTTCTGTATGCCCATAGTGCTAGACGAAGCTGCAAATGTTAGTCTTGCCCTGATTCATTTACTATTTTCTTCAAAATCTTTAGTATAGTTTTATTTGTTGCTTCAGCTTGACCATTCCCTTATGGAGAGTAGAAGGAAGAGAAACCTTGTTTGATTTGGAACTATTCGCAAAGATCTTCTACATATCAATTTTGGAAGGGTGTACCGTGACCTGTTAGGATGGTTTAAGGAATTCCATACCGACAGATGATGTTATTGAGTATGAACATGGAGATCTATTTTCCAGTAATGTATGTGAGAGGAATGGCTTCCACCCCTTTAGTGAAGTACTATGTTGATGCAATGATGTACTTATGTCCATTAAATGAGGTTGGTGTAATCTTACCCACTAGGTCAAATCCCCACATAGAAAATGGCCATGGTGAAGTGATGGGATTGAGTTATTGGGTTGATGCATGGATGATATCTCCATGAATATTACATTTTCTACACCTTTGTACATACTTCTTTGAATTTATCTCTATTGTGGGCCAGTAGTATCCTATTCTGATGATCTTCTTAGCTAAGCTATTGCCACCCGTGTGGGCGCCACAAATTCCTTCATGTACCTCATACAAGGCTTTCTGGGATTCCATGGAAGTGATACATCATAAAAGTGTTCTATATAGATTTCTTCTATATAGAGTATTAGAGAGAAGGGTGTACCTAGAGGCTTGGTGGATGAGGGAATTATTTTGGTTCCTAGACAAGTTGGGAGGTAATACACTACTTTGGAGGTAATTGTACACGTCATGGTACCATGGGGTTTCAGGACCAACAAGGACACATGTTGATTCATTGATTGGTACTTGGTGTGTTGGTATCATGAGTTGCTCTACCAGAAACTAGAATCTTGTCTCATTTCCTGGCGTGTCAATCAAGCATGCTATGATAGCCATCACATCTGGTGCTTTATTTTGAGCTCTTGGTACTTGTTCAAATACAATGTAATGGAATTTAGAGCACCACCTATTCATCTACTCTTTATATGGGTTTAGCTTCTCATCTTTTGTCATATAGTCATTGTTTACTTGGCTAATGACCAACTATGAATCTCCATAGACCTTGAGGTTCTTGATTCTCCATTGTATTGTCATCTTTACTTTGATAACTAAAGCTTCAGACTCGATGATGTTGTGTGTGCAAGGAAAGTTAAGTCTAAAAGATTTAGGGATTGCATCATTGTTTGGATTAATGAGTACTATCCCTACTCCTGCTTTGTGGTTCATGCATGACCCATAAAAGTATATTTTCCATATCTCTATTGTCGATTGTAATTTAAGAGTAGACTCATCTAGAAAGTCAGATATGATAGGCTGATGATCCGGTATAGGTGCCTCTGCTAGATGATTCACAATCACATGCCCTTTGATAGATTTTCTATCCACGTATTCTATGTAAAATTTTCTTAGGATCATCACCCACTTTGCGAGTTGTTTGGTGAGTGTTGCTTTGCTTAGTAGATACTTCAGGGGATCAATGTGCACTATCATCTTGGTTTGATGGCTACGCATGTAATGTCTTAGCTTCTGGGAAGAAAATACTACTGCTAGGTATGATTTTTCAATTGGCGAATAGTTGATCTCATAGCCTACCAAGGTTATGTTGAGATAGTATACAACTCTCTCCTTGCCTTGGTCATCATATTATGCTAAGACCACTCCTAATGCTGACTTAGTTGTTGAGATGTATAGAAGTAATGACCTTCCTTGGATGGGTGGCACCAATATGGGAGACTTGAGTAGATATTATTTGAATATCTAGTATTCTTTCTTGCATTGTTTTGTCCATAGGAATGTTACATCCTTGTGTAGTAGATGCTGGAATGGATGACACTTGTCAGCTAGTTGTGCTATGAAGCACCTTATGGATTGAAGCATGCCTTGTAAACCCCTTAGTTTCCTTAGGATAGTCGGTGGTGGCATGTCTAGTATTTCTTTTACTTTCTTTGGTTCTACCTCTATGCCTCGATGTGACACAATGAATCCCAAAAGATTCCATGTGGTGACCCCGAATGCACACTTTTTTGGATTTAACCAGACCTTGTATTCTTGCATCCTATCAAATATGGGTCCCGACACCTGAAGATGATCTTTTCTAAGCATTGACTTGGCAAGTATGTCATCAACATAGTCCTCCATTGTTTTGTGAATGAGATCATGGAAGATGGTTGTCATGGCCCTTTGATATGTTGCTCCTGCATTTTTTAGACCAAATGGCATGATGTTCTAGAAATAAGTGCCCCATGCACATGTGAAATCCATATTGTGTTGGTCTTCTAGTGCAATCCTTATCTTATTATATCTGGAAAAGCCATCCATGAGTGATAGCATCTGATGTCCTGTTGTGAGATCTAATATCATGTCAATTTTTGGTAAGGGAAAGTCATCCTTGGGACACGCTTTGTTTAGATCTCTAAAATCTATGCATATTTTGATTTTACAACTATGCTTGGTTACTGGTACCATATTAGATATACAGTCTGCATATGGGATTGGTCATATATATCCAGCATCTGGGAGTTTCTTCAATTTTGCTTTGACTAGTAATGCAACATGTGGGTGCATCTTTCTCAGCTTCTGTTTAACAGGTTTGGCATTCGGTAACAATGGTAGATGGTGTAACACAAGCTCTATATCTAGGCCTTGCATGTCTGAGTAGGACCATGCAAAGTTTATTTTCCTTTCTTTGAAGAAGTTAATGAATTTCTCTCGTTCCTCTTGAGTGAGTGATTTTTCCAAGTAGATATTCTTTATATTCCTTTCATCACCTAGGTTTACTTCTTTTGTTTCTTCTGCTAGAAATGCTAACTTTTCCTTTGTCAAGGGGATGAGGTCATTATTTCCATCCTCTACCGCCTCAGTGAGATTTTCACTAGAAGATACGTCTTGTTTTGTCTTTTTGTCATTTTTTGTGTCAGTAAGCACCTTGTAGTTTTCACTTACTGATGGTTCTTTTTTTCTTTTTATTTTTCTTTTTTGACTAGAAATAGGAGTTTCCTCCCCGAAATATGTTGATATATCCAGGTCAATAGACAAGCCTACCTTGTTGTCCCCTGATGGCATTCCCTCTCTGAGTCCCATGAAGTTTGAGATCATTTTCAAAGAGATCTATATCAAGTTGTCCTTGTTGATCCCATTCTATCAGTTCTGGGTGTACTAGACATAGGTCCTTGTGGTGGTATGACTCTATTTGGTTGAATGGTACAACTTTGATGGTCTTAATGAACTAGGAATGTGATGTGGATGCACCACCTAGGTAATTGGTATTGATATGTTTATCGATGCATGGTTAGTCCTCTATGGTTAATTGGTCAAACATGTCCTCAAGGTGTATAGTGTTGACTGATCGAGGAGAATAGTCTGGGATTGAGGGTTCAAAGTTGTCGATGGATCTCCACTCGTACTCATAGGAATCAGTTTCCCTAGAATACTCATCGAATGTCTCACTTTCCTCATTATCTTGGATTGCTTAGTTAATGGTTAATTAGGAGTAAGAGGTTCCCACTTCAGATGACAATAACTATTGGAGTAGATTGTTGATCAAATCATGTTCCGGGTTTTTCCCTTGGTGTAGCTCTACTACTTGTTCTTGATCAATGGGTATGTCTTGAGTGGTAGGACTGGTTTTGTTTTTCCCATAGCCTAACCCTCTCTTATTTATCTGTGTTGGTGGTAAAGATAGTTCCATTAGAGCTTGTTGTCTTAACCCCAGACTAGTCATACCATCATACCCAAATTTTTGCAGCATTATATAGCCAGCTCCATATGTTGATACGGGTATGGGTTCTTGAAGTGTGTCTTGTGGGTCTTGATACAACCATGTGTTAATATCTGAATCAAAAGGGTTCTCTTTCGTGATGTCTCCCCACTTGACAAAGGTGGTGGGTGGACACCGGAATAGAATAGGCTCTAGGGTTTTAGTCATGATCACTAGTTCTGGCATGCCATATGACCTTAGGCTTTGAGGCATATTGGTGATAGCAAAATCTTCCTCATAGTTATATTCACCACATCCTTTGTCATTAATGGATATTTTCCCCACTCTTCTTATGACATCCTTGGGAGTTGAATTCGAGGTGGAAGGCATACTTTCCTCTTGGTTTGAAGGAACTTGGTTATCAGTACTACTTTTGATAGCGTTACAGTATTGGAATAGGTTTGGATCTCCTTCAATAATGACTTGTGCCCCATGGTATCGAGCTTGATGAACTGATGATATGTGGAGGGTAAAACTTGCATCTTGTGGATCTATGGTCTTCCCAGTATCATGTTCTATCCCAACTCTAGGTCTAGGATTTGGAAGGGAGTATTCTTGACAACTGGGCCTATCCAGACTGGTAGTATGATAATACCTTTGGAAGATCTATCTTCTTCATCATAGGCCCTAATATTAATCCTCCTTATGACATCAATACTGGATTTAGAGTAGCCTAAGTGCTTGATTACCTTCAAAGTACAAATGTTTAATCTATCCCCACCATCAACAAGGAATCTTCAGATTGCATGTTTGTGAACCTAGATGAGAAAGTGCAAGGGATCATTGTGCAGAGGCTTGTGCGGTGGCACATCATGTTTTGTGAAGGTTGCATGCTTCTTGGTTGTTATATGGTTTACCATTGTTTGAAATCTCTCATGGGTTATGTCCCTTGGGACAACTGCTTTTTGAAGTGCTTGCTTATGCTGCAGGGATATGTACAAAAGGTCAAACATGGATATTTGGGCAAGCATGCACTTTAGCTTATCCATGATGCTTGTTTGTGGATCAGAGTTTGTAGGAGGGTTGACTGGTATAGAAGATGTGGAAGGTACTCCTTGCAAGACAATTTTGTGTGACACATGGTTACAACACATTTAGCACCTTGGTCTCTGATAGTAATAGTAGCCACATGTCTATTTGAAGCATTTATGCAGTTGATAGTGTTGTTACTGTTGACATAGGTGCAGTTTACTTGTTTTGACTATCGACCAGACCTAGAGGATTTCCCTTTATTGTGATTATGGAATGTGTCATTGAATATTGTATGATCCATGGTGCCTTTTGTTTGGTTGTTGGTGACATCAATGACCCCTATGTCAATCAGATCTTGGATGGCATTTTTCAATCAATAGTAGCTAGGTTTTTTGTGTCCCTTTACTCAGTGAAATTCATAGAAATCATTATCGTTGTACCACTTTGATTTGATTGCACCATGTTCATATTCTCTAATTTTAGGGAGAGTGATGTTGTTGGATTGTATCAACTTTCTTAAGGTTGATTCTATCGACTCTCCTAATGGTGTATAATCTCATTTTGGAAATAGAAACCGTGGTGGGTGTTGATCCTGTGGTTGATTGTTTGACACTATGTCTTCTTGGATAGGGGGTGGTTGGTTCTGAGTGTGTGATAGTTGAGTGGCACTATGGGTTGTTGGTTAGCCATAGGTGATCCTTGTAGTGACACTTTGGGTTGGGCGTAGTTGACCATTTTTATGTCAACGACACCATCACTGGTGACATTTTTGTTTTTGTTCCACCACTTAGCTTTATCCATTACAGTCTTGTTTGTGTTCGTCTGGGTAGGATCTACAAGGATACCTCACTTGACCAAGTTTTTCTCACAACGAACTCCTCATTTGATGAGTTGCTTGAAGTTTGGAGCTATCTACAATTATGTTGTAAATGACATATATACGAACATGACTATGAGGTATTTCTTGGGTACATCATACATGATTCTATTGGCAGTGTTCCTCCATCTTCGTCAGAATTTTACAAAGGACTCTCCATATTTTTGTACTTTGATGTCCCAGAGGTCCTTGATGATGACCTTGCACTCGATGTTGTGATGGAAGTGAGTGATGAAATTTTTGGCCAACTCACCCCAAGACACAATGCCATGAGGTAAGTGTGAGAACCATTCCATTACTGGTTCGACTAAGCTTTGTGGGAATAGTTGCATTAAGTATGTCTTTCCATGTGCGACCTTGTTGCAACTACCAAAGAATTATCGGATATGCTCAACAGGGTTGGTACTACCCCTGTATTTGTAAAATTTTGGTACCAAGAAGTGAGTGGGAAATGGAGACATGTGTAGAGAGTGATCAAATGGGTATGGGTATAAATCCTCTATGGTGTAGGATTTGGTTTTCCCTTGATTTTGCATGTCCATCATTTGGGTTTGAAGACTCTACATTTGTTGGATTAGCATGTATGTCTAAGATTAAGTATTGTTTGTAACATTGTATCTTTGTGATGTAGTAGGTATGAGGCTATGCCTCTGTGTCCCTTGAGTAGGGACATATGATCTCATCCTTGGGACTTGATATTGGTTCCCCAACATGTGATTTTGATACTGGGGTATGTGATAGGCCCAAGATTTATTCTGTTGTATTTGTTGTTGAGGTTGATGTTGGGGTTGTTGTTGAAGCTGGGATTGTTGCTTCTGGGGATGAGTATGTTGTTGCTAGGTTTGTTGTGGTCCTTGTAAGAGAAAAGACATAACCTTGGCTGGGAATTGACTAAAGGTTGGACCCATAGAGATGGATCCTTATGGGAGTGATGTATTGATCCCAAGACTAGTAGGGAGTGATTGTAGTAGCGAAATAGTTGCAAAAGGGTTGTTGCTTGTTGGTGGGATTGAGGACATAGCATGAGAGCTTGACTAAAAAGGCCATGAGACTTAGGGTTGAGGCACACTAGTGACCATGGGTGCACTTAGTTGGGATCCTGTCATGCTTTGTATGGAAGACATGCTAGCTTGATTTGCGAAGCTAGTCTGATTGGACATAGTCTCCGTTGATGTTGTGTTGTCAAAGATGGAAATATTTGGGATATCATAGGTTCCATTTGAGAGGTTTGAGTAGTGTTTGGATCTATGAGATGGGTTCTTAGGCCATATGGTTGACACATTGAATTTGGCAGGGAGCTTGAATCCCTTCTTAATCAACACGGCTAAGAAAAGTTCAAGATTCCTCTCTACAACAACGTCAACAACTTGTGCGGAATAGGCATGTTTCTCTATGTCTTTGAGCTCCTCCTTTGTGACATCATGAAAAAATGTTGGTCTACGGGAATTCTCAATAAAAAGAGCAGGACTAGTATTTTTCAAAGTGTCGTCCCCTCACTCTTGTTCCCAAGGGGGAAACCGGTTGACATAAGACTCATCAGGTTGAGTTTTAGCCTTCGACCTAGTGTAAGGACCTCCATAGGGTGTGTGAGACATAGTGTTGTCTAGATTTTGTGACTAAAACAAGTGATATAAAGCAAATAGAAAAGGATAACCTTTATAGGAGAGTCTGAGTTATGTTTGGACAAGGGTTATTCTAAGGACAGATGTTGATTTATCTTGATCTCAAAGACTTGGTGATATAAGGATATGATTCTTGACTATTGCCTGGGACAAAGTCACTGATAGAGATATGATGATTTTGAGATAACAGGATCAAGCTATTTCAAGTATGAACCCTTGAACTAACAATATTACTTGGACAATAATCGTTCTTTTCAAAGAACGGATGACCTTTAAAGTTTAGAGATTTACACAATGTTCTTCGCATTTTTTCTGGGATAGACACTGATCTTTTACACAAAATGAGTATTTTCAAGGTTTTTAGGTAAAATAGGTGTTTTAAAGTCTCTGGTTAAGTGTGACAAAACTCCACCAATTGCGGTAAAGTGATAGGTTGATTGTGGTAATCTATCACCGCTTACGGTAATAAAACAGTCAAGTGGGGCAATAAACAGGATGATTGCAGAAAGATCTAGTCAATTGTGAAGGAATGCGGGCAATTGTGGAAAAAGGGGAGATAGTCTAAAAAAGTCTTCAAATTGGATTCACTGTCTGATAAAATTGATTTTCAAGAATGAGGCTTCTGATTTACAGAACAGGTTTTGATGTTGACACCCTAGACTTTAACACGTTGGGCTCATTTTGACAGTTTTGATGTTTGTTTTTCATTTTGGAGACTGATCAAAGAACAAGCACAATGGATAGTGTGTTTTGTAATCTAGCATGGGTTTTGACACAAGGACAAATAGATTAATCTAAGGAAAATTTGGTTTTCAAATACCATGTTATAGGCTCAATGCTTGAATGTTCGTTGGCTCACACAATAAGTGTTGCACTACTAGGATACGAAGGTCCATGATGTAGGTGCCCATTTTTTTTTGTTGCCAGATATTGTTGTCGTGCTAGTGAAGATCTCTTTCACTAACACAATACCTTGGAACACGTATGTTTGGAATCTTGGGGGGGAATTATGCAACCCCTTGCACTATAATAAGGTATTTGCTCGGGGGTGAATCGGGTTGGCCTCTATTTTAACAAGGTTGTAGTAGGTTCTATGGCATCTATCCAATTAGTTTGTATGTGTGTGACTCACTTAAGAGCCTAGTTGACCATGCTGGATCCTTATGGATAATTCACCCAATCCAGACTTTCATCAACACACCTCGCCCGAGCTTGGCTAGATATAAAATGGAACTTTGGTTCGCGTCTTGTTTATATACCAATCGGAAGGATTACCAGTTTAAGGTTATTCTCCGAGGAAGAATTGCATTCCCCAGACATGCCTTTCTAAAAAGTATAAAGGTTTTTAATCTAACAGATTGTGCAAGCGCACCAAAGACTCAAGACACAAGGTTAATCGATTAAACCCCACAGATTGAAATGTGAACTAAGCTAATCACCCATACTAGCACACGTGTTCAGTTTTAAATCCCAAAGAAAGTGATGATTGCTTGTTTAGTTTTAATGCACCAAATTTGAAATGTTTGTTTGCCTTTGTTCAATTCTTAACCTCCATGTCAATTTTAAGCACCAATTTGGAAATGTGAGGTTCAAAATGTTTGCATGCAATGTTCTTTTTAAGCACTAAAATGATAAATGAATTGATTTTAGTTGCTTTGTTAAACTTCTCCTCGCCACAAGCTGTCAACAAACGTGATTAGTACCAAAAAGCATCTAATTAACAATTGAAGAATAACCCACAACTCCAGAATTGTTAAGACCACTAAGACTAATCGTGACCTTGTACTTAGTTGTGAAACACTTGTTTGAATCCAAATATTTGTTATATGCTTCGCTTTGATCTTTCGCTACGATGGCTAAGATATCTCTTTGTTGTACTTAATAATTTGTGGTCCTTCTTATGGTCGCTCTTAGTGATCTAGCACCCAGGATGCATCTAATTACCCTTTTGGCCATTCGTCATTGATCAATCCTGTAGAAAACAGAGAAAACAATCAGATTATGACAGAAAAATAGTGATGTTCAATTAGATTTGCAATAATTTTGTCCATTATGGTATTCTTTTGTCGATTGCGGAAATGTTCTATCAAATGCGGCAATGTTTTGTTAATTGCGGTAAAGCACTTTTAACTGCGGGAGAATGTTGTCGATTGTGGCACAGATCGGTCGATTGTGGTAAACTCTGTGCGATTATGGTAAACTGGTGATGATTGTAGCACAGATAGGTCAATTACGGCATAGAGAAATAAAATAGACTCTTGAATAATGATAGAAAATAAGTGTGAAACCCTTACAATGATTATGGAAATAAACCAGACTATTGCGGCAATCTGTCATCAATTGCGGTAAAATACCAACGATTGCGAAATTATAATTATATCAAGAAAAACATGAAAAAAGAATTATGGAAGTGATATTTGGGCTATTTGATTCACGTCGGGTTCACCAAAATGTACGCATGGATCAAAATCCGTCTCCAAGCTCGAAGTAACAAGGGATTAGTAGCACCGATTTGCAATGGGGGGAATTAATGGAATAACTACTAAATAATGAAACTACGAATCAATAAAATAAAAATCAATGAAGGAGGTACACAAATGAATGCAAACAAACAATGCTCAAATCTTTTATTGTCTCTCTCTACTCCTTCTGAAATGATGTTTGTGTGATGCTTAGTATTGGTGTGGGAATCGTTTATGACTTGGGAGTGTCGACAATATGATATCGAATGTGTGTGATTGCAAGATGGCTTGATGCTTGAACCAATCTTACAGAGTAATGGTGCATGTGAGATTGAAATCATGGATCCTTCAAATGGATATGAAGGGTTTTTTATATAGAAAATGAGAATGATATGAACGGTTGAGATCAATCCCAAAGATAGGAGGATGAACGGTTGAGATCAAAGGGAACTAGAGAAGCCATCAGTAAACTCCACCTCTTCAACTGGGAGAGAGGAGATAGAGTTTGGTTAACTGAAGAGCTAATTTTGAGTTACCTTTAGAACTAAAGAGGTAATTTGGAGTTACCTTTTTTAACTGAAGAGGTGGGTGGAGAAACCCATGTAATCAGAAATCTAATTGAGAGTTATCTTTTTTAAACACCAAGAGAGGATTTAATTGAATAGTTAATTTATTTTTAAAAATAAACTATTCAACATGTGAGACAATTGAATTCTTTTTTGGATTAAAAATTGAATTGTTGAATGAAATTAAATTAATTTAATTAGAAGAATTAATTAATAAGTTTAAATATTTGAATTTAAACTTTAGGAAATTGAATTTAATTGATTAATGAAGATTAATCAATTAAGGCTAATTAATTAAATAAAATTAATTATTTAATTAATTTTTGGGATTTGATTAGATGATTTGGAGAATGAATTTAGAAGGAAATATATGATTAATTAATGATTAAAAACCATTAATTAATAGATGAAAATTAGTGTTTTTTAATGTAAAGTCGCAAGTGTGTCCATTTTAGGGTATCTACCCAAGTAAACTAGATGAACTATGAATATGATAAGCAATTAAAAATAATCTATCACCAACTCGAAAATGTTCCTATACTTCACATAATTATCTCTCTTTAGAAGAATGAAGGCATGATTATATAAAAATCCTCTCAAAAATGGATAGACAAGATCAATTAATGATTGATGATTGAGATTGATCCCAAACTAGCACAATTCATGTGCAACTGATTTGATTGGTCGAGACTCAAATTTGAAGAATCAGTTAACTCCAATGATTAATCAGTCATTTTGGAAGTTTCTAA
Source organism: Thuja plicata (assembly GCA_018584345.1). Taxonomy (NCBI): domain Eukaryota; kingdom Viridiplantae; phylum Streptophyta; class Pinopsida; order Cupressales; family Cupressaceae; genus Thuja; species Thuja plicata. Next base: position 3,110,621 of record MU226255.1, read on the forward strand.
ATTGAATAATGGGTTAACATAACTGATTGAATAGTTAACTAATTTGTTTCCAAAATGCTGAGGAGATAATATTTAGTTAACTGAACTTATTTGACTTGTTTCCATTATGATAATCAGTTGACTGAACTAAACTTAGTTTATCAATCTTTTTTTGGATTATTTAAATGGTTTAATGCATTTTCCTCCAAATTGTGATGACATAATTAATTTAATCATTTTTTGTGATTAATTGACAATTCTTATTTATTTAATCAATATCCTAAGATATTAATTTAATAAATAGTATACAATTGATTTAATTGTCAACAACATTAGGATTTAGGATTTAGGAATTAATTAATTAAACACAATCAAGTACGATGATTGAATGAGACCTAGAGTTTAGGTCAAATCATATTGATAAGTTGAATTATCTTAGATTAGGACTTAGGGGAGTTAATCAAGATTAGGGTTTTCTTGATGAACAATCAAGATTAGGGGCTTAGGGTTTTGTAGACCATTTTTGAGTGATTACAGGACCCAAATAAAAAAAGTTGCACTTTTTTCAATCTTGTTCTTGCAACAACCCTATAAAAGTGATTTGATGAATTTGAATTTCTCTAGGAATTCCTCATTGGAGGGGAAAAATAGGTACCAATGATGTCAAATTTAACTTAAGATGAAGTGCATAGAACCCATTAATACCCCCCCCCTAAAAAAAACTCCTAAACATTGAGCCACATATCTCTGGGAGTATTGCAAGAATCAATATGGAGCTGGAGACTATTTGAAACATGCAGGCCAATAAAACCCATAGCCTCATCCATCTTGTCCCTATTCTAAAGGATTTAAAATTGACAATTAGAATTTGGTTGGGACTCATTTACACAATGCCATAAATACTAGATCAAATCAATTTGGTCATCTTGGGCTTCCAACTATGATAGTTATGGGGATTAAGTTTCTCAATAGATGGTTCCACCATTAGAATTGGATTTTAGATTAGGCAAGGGCTATCACAATATATAAACATGAAAGATGATGATTCTACCTCCCCCCTCCACAACCAAAAATACAAACCTTTTTCAACTTTTTAACCTAAGAAATGGCAAAATCAAGAAATTAACTAAATTGGAATATCCAATAGTAAGATTTGTTTACAGAGATAGCCACCCAAGATATAGAGACCTAATGAAAAGAAACATGAAAGAGAGAGAAATAATATGACAAGAATAAATTATATTCTCACCAAGAATGAAATAGAATCACATTCATCATCTTTCATTGTTGAAGCAACCTTTATTGTTATTCTCTCTTTTGGAAGTTGTTTTTCTTTTTAAATATCTTGTAGATGTTGTAGAGTCACAAAGTTCCCAAGATAAACAACCAAAAACTTTGAAGTGTCAAACAATTATTTTTTTATCATACCAATCCTTATAAGGAGTTGTACCCTTCAATACCTTGTGAGGAACTAAATTTTGAATGTGTATAGCATTATTGATGGCTTCAACCCAAAATATGTGACCAAGAGAGTGATCAAGAATCATGTTGCTATCTATTTCCTTAAGGGTTCTATTTTTCCTTTTTGCAACACCATTTATTTGTGGTGTATATGTGACTAAATGTTAAATGTCATTTCCCTCTAGAGTACAAAATTTCACAGGTTAATTGTTCACATATTATGTACCATTGCCTATATAAAGGATCTTGAATTTATTCCTTTATTTCTTCTTTGTATGGGCCTTGAAGGCTTGAAACTTATCAAATATCTCATTCTTCTACTGAAGGAAGTAGACCCAAATAAAGGTAGAGTAGTCAGTAATGAAGGTGAGCACATAACAAATATTGTAGAAGGAAAATACTAGAAATGGGGCCACAACATCATTTTGAACCAATTGAATAAATTTTTAATCTATCTTAGACTTCCCTTTATCAAAATTATCTTTAGGCTTCTTACCCATGGAACAACTTGTATAATATGAAATTGGTGAATGATGCTAAGAATTAAGATTACTCACCAAAGTATATTATAAAATTAGGAATATCCCCAAAAGCTCACCCTCAAACCAATATGATTAGCACAACCCAAAAAGGATGAAGGGATTCCAATACAAGATCTAGATTCAAGGACTAATTGATTGATTGATTGATTGATATGTAAATGATATTATTGATATTATGATAAAGGAAATGATAAAAGACAATGTATGATATAAAATTTGATCTATAAAAGTAAGTGTAAGAGGAAAATAGGAGGAAATAACTCACCTTGAAGAGAAAAGAGGAAAAATGACCTTAAGATATGAATTTGACTATCATCGGGATGTTAGAATTAGGCAAAACTCTTGATATAGGATTTTGATGTCTGTAACCATCTACCATGAAAATTTTAGCCAAAATGTGGACGACAAGGTTGAGAAAGTTTACCTTGTCCTGGACAAGGTCGAGAAAGTCAACCTCATCCTGGACAAGGTCGTGAAATTCAACGTAGTCCTTTTAGGTCTAACTCTGATGAAATTTTTTGAGGATCTACAACAGGTTCTGAGACTCCTGAATCTGGATCCATAACTCCTGAAACTATTCATGCACATAGAAAAGAAGGGGAAAAGGTTGTCAAAATAGGTTTGCCTTGGTCAAACCCCTGTATAGGAATCAAAATTTAAATGATATTGAAATTGCATAAAGGAAAGTAATGTAAAAAAGGTAAATGTTGGATTCACCTTGCACTAAAAACCTTCATGAATGGATGTAGAAATTAGTCAAATTTAGGAAGATTCTTGTATTGTAGAATCAAGGATGCCTTCACAAATGCATGGATCTACAATTGCTAATCCAAGATCTTGAATGAATGTATGCTCGATAACCTCAATGTAGAAGGAGAGGGAAAAAAATGAATGCATGGATCTTCTTGCTTTCTTGTGAATTCCTCTACATGGCCATCATGGGATAAATTTAAATCAATGAGAAAATATTGCCTAATACTAAAGAAATGGAGACATGGAAATCCTAGATTGGGTGCTTGCCTTCAAGTCTTGAATCCACCACTTCAATTTCAGAACTTGAATTGCTTGAGAAATTGACTTGCTTGCATATGAATGAGCTCTTCAATGTATTGTTATGCGATGTCAAAATGAGAGGATAAAGTCCCCTTTTATACTCATTTCAAGATTCAATTTAACTCCAGGCTGACCATAGATCTAGAAATTGGAAGAAAACCCCGTCATTAGGCCTCGAACCAACTTTAGGGCAAAAAACCTAGGACAAGGTTGACCTGGCTAACCTAGTATAGGACTCAGTCAACCTAGCTAACCTAGTCTAGTTAATTTTACCTCAAAATTTCATAGGACCTAGGATAGGGTCATATAAAGCAGAGGGAGAAATTACAAGCTGCTAGGATCAAGAAAAATGGTCATTCAAACCTTGAAATCACAAAAATAGGGTCTAAAAGGTCCTAAAGCCTCCAATTATGGGTGCTAATTTTTTAGGATGGTACATAACCCAAACATATACCTTATAAAATTTGTAATTCATGGAGACCTGTGACCATGTCTTGTGAGCTAAGTTGTTAAAGATAGTCGTAGTTAAGGTGTCCAAACCACTCATGTCAAAGCTTACTATTTTAATTTGAATGAGTGAGAAATGTTGTAGAAGGAGAATGAGGCACAAAGTGGGAGAATTAATAAAGGTGATTATCATGATTGACTTATCCCACTGCAACTAAGGCATTACCCTCAAGTTATTTGATCACAATTATATCAGTTGAAAACTCAAATTTCTTCTCATGTCCAAGATGAGTGATTTGGTAGACTAAAATATGATTGGCATGCAAGTGAGGAATATAAATAACTTCCTCAACTATTCCATCATTAAGTTCAACCAAACCTTTCCCTTAAAACTCCATTTTTATATTATCACACGTGAGAATATGAGGTACCGTTCAAGGCTCCAAAGAAGAAAATTATTGTCTTGTAGGACCCATGTGATGAGAGGAACCTGAGTCAAGTATCTACTACTCTTATGATCTTAAAGCTACAACAAGTGTTTATCCTTTTCCTTTCTTTAACTATGAGGTGGAAAGAGTTGAATCCCTCTTGTAGATCAAAGGAAATTTTGTGTTATTTTTCTTGATGATATGTGTAAGCTCATCAAATTGTTTTGTATGGAAATAATTCTCATCATGGCCAACCTTTTTGAAATATGAACAAGTTGGATTCTCCTTCTTTTATGAATTATCATTCACGTAAGATGATGTTGAACCTCCTTGTTTCAAGGAGAATATGATTGTGTGGCTTTGCATTTGATTTCTTTTATTTTTTGTTGGAACCTTTTCCTTGACTATGGAGGTGTCGTATACACACTCCCCATTGTTAAGCAATGATTTTAGAAATTAGAAACAATAGTTGTATACTTTGAAGGAAGCTTGCCCAAAAAATTCAAGACCAATTATGCATCCTTCTCTTTAATGCTACAATATTTGAGATGTTTTCTAAGCTCATTTGCCTTGTTGACATTGTCTTGGATTGTATTTGTATATCCTCTAATCTCATAAACTTGACATCCCAAGCTTCCTTGATTGTCTTACACTTTTTAATATGAAAGATAAGATCAAGTCATATATATTTTCTCAACATTCCAAGAGCCATAGAATCTTTTGTGAGCCATTCTATTTTTAAATTAGGATCCAAGGGTTTTGAATAGTTCCATTGACATAATTATTCAATGCTTTTTCCACTAATTTACTCATTGCATTTTATTTCCATGTTGCATAAGTATGTGGAGTTAAAAGTAGAAATTTAGGAGAACCCATAGCTAAAAAATAAAATAGAACAAAATCAAGAGAAAGAGGAAGATATAAGCACACAACACCCCTCCCCAAATAAATAAATAAATTGGCACTTATACTTAGTACATTTACAATGTCCACTTTCAATACAAAAGAAAAGCGAATTTCTAATTTTGGGGATTAAAATAACCTTAATCAGACTATATTAGACTTATATCACTATGTGCTAGTGACCAAACTAAGATCTAAGCATTACAAATGGAAAAATAGGATAAATATTACCAAGTTATGAAAGTGATATTTCTACTCACAATGGCTACAAACTGATAAAATCAATGTTAGGTAAACAATAAATCACCACTTTAAAAAAAGACGCATGAAAAGGAGTCTATATGAGCGTGAACAAAGCCCAATAAGTTGCAAAAATAAGGATTGAACATCACCTATAAAAATTTCAAATTTATAGAAAATTTGAGTACCAAAATCAGAAATTAACTCCACCATTGAGAAGAGCATGAAATTCTACCCTTGATCATAACAAATTTTTCTAGAAAAAAGGAGTTGAAATGAGCAAGATACAAGCCTTCAAAATTGAACTATAATTTCAAAAACTCATTTGGTAAAGGTTCCAAAAATCTTCAAACCCTACTTATGTCAAAAAATTATTGGGTTGAATTTGACGTTTAAACAACCATCATAGATAAATTGATAGCTTAAATTTGGCGCTCAAATGGTCGTCTTAACATTTTTTTGGTGTAGGTGATGACACTAGTAGTTGACTAGGCCTAAAAACTAGATGAGCTTACTTAGAGCATGCATATGACATTTCAATACATGTGGCACTAGTTGTATAGGTACATATGTGAATATGGTGTTGATTGGATTGTAGATTGTGCAATTCGTACAAATTACATGGTTTGGGATGGCATAGTCTGCATACTAATGAGGGGCTTAATGGGCATTGATTTGGTTAGATAAGGAAGCCATGGATCCATAATGTAAAGTAAAAAAATATTTTTCTAGAAGATGAAGAGATTGATCTATCCTATGAATAGAAACCAACCCCTATTTGTGAGCAAGATAGTGAGGAGGTAGGGACGAAAGGAAATGGAGGCCAAGATGAATAAAAGGTGGAGTTTCAAAAATTAACAATTCATTTTGAGTATAATGCAGATAATTATGAAAAAATATGACTCTGGAAATGAGGAAATGGAATACCCCCTTGAGAATGATATTGATACCCAAGCCAATACACAAATGAATGAGAATGAAGAAGGCTTTAAAGCTCAAAATAGTAGACCTTCATATGAAGATGAACATGGAAGAAACAAGAATGGATGAGGTTTACAAAACATGAAAAATTGAGGAGTGGTAAATCACATCATCTCCCTCATCACCATCATAGATGAAATAATGAAGAATGTTATTATGTGTACCTCAATTGTACACTTAAAAGTTAAGAAGAAGCTAAGCACACCAAAAAAAGCAACAAAAATAAAGGAGCTTATTTGAGTGACATGGATAGGGAAAGTGGAAAGGAGGCATCAAGAGCTCTAAAGAGGAATTGGGGCATTATTTCAGTCCCTAAAAAAACTGCTTAATTTCCTTATGTTTTTAGTTCTTTATTATTTTTTGTGGGCCCGCAATCCCTATTTAAAAATCATATTTATGGTCTCTTTTGGTTTTAAATATAGTTTATATTATGCTATATTATACTACTATGGACTAGAATATTTTTTTTGTGGGCGTGCGAGCCTAGTTAATTTTGTTTTAGGATTGTATGGTTATTTCTAGCCCTTATTAATTCTATTGGCATTCTATTCTATGGGTTTTGATCGACCGGGTGGTTGGTTAAAGACCTATTTTTCTATTAATCATAATATAGGAAAGTAGTTAAATCATCAAAAGTTTTAAAAGTACATATACCTTGCTAAAAATACTCAGTATAATACAAAATTACAACATCCCCATTCAAAAAAATTATGGGGGATCAAAATATCATATACTCAAAGAAGGGTTGTATCACTCATGAGGAAACCATGTTGTCCATGGCATATGGTTGTCAGTCTACTTTAGTTTCAAGTTGTCTTTCACAATCTCATTCTAAGGATTGGACATCCATGCCTCCCATGGAAGTGGAGGAAGTGCAGTGCTAGAGATCTAATTCTGGGGTACCGCTCTGGGATTCTGAACATGAGGTAGTTCTGGGATTCTGATCATGCGGGACCACACTAGAGCTCTAAGCATGGGGCACCATACTAGAATCTATGGAAGTGCTATGAGTCTCCACCTGTAGGTCTTCCATTGGGGTCATCATTGAGACACCGTCCTATGTAATCCTGGGCTCTTTGACTTTGGTTTCCCGCTCTTTCTTTCTTTCCTTGATCTACTCCAACATATGATTGATGGTAACATCATAATCAAAGACCACATTGGCTTTAGTGGACATACAACATGGTACCTTTTCCCTATCCAATATTCTTCAGATCTCTCTGAGAACTCTCAGTTCTTTGTGCTCTTTTACCTGAACAACCATGGTAACCTGCAAGGTAACATTCTAAATAATGAGCCTCTGTAGAGACTTGGTAAGAATTATACCTCTACTATTGAATATATCATCATTCATAAGCGTCCAAATGTGCCAAAGAATGTAGAGAGAAATAATAGACTAGAAAGTATTACAATGTTTATTTAGTCCCATTATAGAGCCATAAATAACCTCCAAAAGAGAGAAGTTACCATTAAGTTCTAGACCAAAGAGACTCCATATAACCTTGGCAAAGAAGCAATCAAAGAAAATGTGCAAAATAGACTCAGGTTCATGGCAGAAGGAGCATGTATTTGGTTCCCCATTTAGTTTCTTAACTGACAACCTATGCAGAAGAAAATGCCACATGAAACATGCGACCTTAGGCTCAATAGGGGTATGTCATAGTTTCATTAAATGTTTACTCCAAGCAGCATAGCCCAAATTGAGGTTCCATTTTTCATTAAGATGTTCAAAATTTCATTAGTACTAGCAAGGATCTTATACACTGATTTGACTATAGTATTCCTAAGGGGAGTACCATCAGACCATTTAAGAAATTCAAGCTTATACAGACTAACACTTGAGGATCTGGGAAATTTGAGGGAAAGGAAAGCCTCCCTTAGTATGGATTAGGTCCTCTAATGAGAAGGAAGAAGATCATATTCATATACCAACTCCTTCCAGGTGACCAACTCCCCATTCCTAATAATATCTGAGGACCTGATGCCCATAGAGTCCCATCTCATAGAGAATCCTTGCATCAGTGCCAGAGGCTTATCTCCCTTACTAAGATTCCACCAAATAGACTTTTCTCCACAAATATTTTGATTTTGGTCGAAGATACCATTTCCTGAGACACAATGTCTAACCTCTTCCCACCCTTTCCAAATTGACTAAAAACTCGCCAATCCTACCACTCTCAATTTAAAATTACCTGATAGGAGGTCATTGATAGGTAGGTTTTTTCCAAGATTTAGAAAGGGTGGGAGTAGCTCTACTAATGTTGTTCTTGATCAAAATCTTCCAAGGCTCATTCCCTTGAGTAGGTTTACTAATGGAAAGCATAGGAAACTTCCCATTTTTAGTGGATAGTTATAACATTTCCAACTTAAGTGTATGATAAATTATAACTTCATGTCTCAAGTCATAAGATTAAGACAAATTTTTCAGTATTATGCAATCCTATGTTTAGCTTGGCTTATATAACCAAGGGGTCTATTTTGTAACATCATTTAATTATTATTGTTTCATTTTCATACTTGGTAAAATACCATTATTATTTCATTGTTGATCTCTCGTGTGATTTCATGGCATGCCTAGATCTTAGATGGGTATAATGTTTAGAAAATATTTAATTTTATACATCATTCTATACCAACTCTAATAATTGGTGCAATTTCTTCATTCTCAACACTAGAACCTATTATCCTAGCATATTATTAGATATTTTTTCTCAAACTTGGATTTGTGCAACTCCACCCATATGTACCAATCTCTAACCTATATATGCTCACATATTTTTATAGCTAGGGTTTAAGAGGGAAATTACTATGTTAGGGTGTGTGTAGTATATAATATTTATGATGCACTTTTCTTATTCATATCTCATGAAATAACTTAATATTTCAAGGCTTCAACTCTACATATTTCTACCTTTTCATAGTCTCATTATCACATCTTAGAAATATGAAGAGAGTAACTTCCTAGAGTTATTTTCTAACTAGTACACTATAAATTGTAGTGATGGGGCTTTCTTAACATTAAAATATTTTTTAATTCACAAAAAGTATGTTGAAGATCAATTCAAACAATTGTTTATTAGATAATAATTAAAAATATCATTTTGAGGATATTTAAAGCTCTAGGCATAAGGTTTCTTATCTACAACTCTACTATAGGATTTTTTTGGCAAAAAATGGTCGATACCTCACAAATTTTACTACTATTTGATAACCAATATTATTGTATCATAAGTAAATTGTACACCTTTAATTAGGGTGTCTAGTTTTACACTCTCTTAGCACTCATTTTAGTATTTCCCATTCTTTTATACATTATATGACCTTTATTGATTTAAATTAATAATGTGAGTCCTATTCCACTTTAATATGCCAACACTTTATTATTTGGGCCCTAATTTTAAATTTTCCCTTATCTTAGTTTATTTTAACCTTATATGGGTCATATGTCATTTCCAATTTCAATGCACATTTCCCCCATCTAAATATTATATCTTCTCATAAGAATAAATTTATGGCACTAAGACCCTATTATCTCACATCCCTAATAATTTGGGCCAATTTTGTTTGGTCAATGTCCCCTTGGACGACATTGATCAATGCTTTTTGGCCAAAATTTTAGGAGGATATTATGTCAGTCTTGTCCTTTGAAAAACTATCCCATATGCTAAAATATAATAATTCTATTTTTTTCAAAAGGTGATTTTACTTTGAAATAATTATATAAGGAATCTCTCCTAATCCATTTCAATGACATGTGCAATGTCTCATCATTGCACTTTCATTTCAATTCAAGAGTAATTATTCTTCTCTAAGGGCGTGTCTGATTCAAGGAGTAGAAAGCTACATCAAGACATCTTCAAATATGTTTCAATTATGTTTATATTATGGATTTTATTATGTTATTACATTGACACATGGAGGACTTATCCTAAGAATATATCATCATTAATTGGAGGTGTTAGCACTTTTTCTTGCACCACAACCTTAAAATGACAGTATACTAATTATACTTGAATGCAAACTCCCTCAGGCAAGAGAAAGGATAATTTCTAAGGATTGGATAATATCCTTCTTCGCTTTTAAGCTCCACAGACTCAGGCAGGTATTACCTTTTAAAGATTATTGATATTTCAACTTATGTATTTGGTGGATTAATTCATTCACTGGCTATACACCTAAAACCTCACTGTAACAACTTATAGAATACTTTAGAGATTGCAATGATTAATTTGAAACAGAGTATTATAAGCCAGGCTATGGTTTTGATAACATGAACCAATGAGACAAGGATTTGCATCCTTCTTCCTTTTTTTTAAGGAGGGATAACCTAATGATTCACTCTTCAAGGAATCATTAAAATGGACACTGTCCTACTGACATGAGTCCCTAATGAGTTCAGTTTGTTTGTTCTTAGTAATAGAAGTATTTTGATTGAAATAATTTTAAATAGTTTTGAAAACTTGCATGATGATAGATTATCAGACTAAGACCTAGATCAATGCCTATCCTTTGGGTTACAGAGTCAATAAGCCCAAGTCTCATATAAACAAAACACTGTAAGCTACCTTACAACGTACATGCAATTTAGATAAATTGCCTTACAAATTATCTAGTTACCTCTAAAATACTGTATCAAATCTTTAAATACTGATATGCTTCCTAAAACCACTCACAAAACTTAGTTCTTTACATGAAAGAAACTTGTAAGTAATTAAATAGTTACCTTGTAACCAAAATGCTTCAGATTGCCTTACAATCTTAAGCATAAAAAAGCATACATAGGAAATAAAGAGACAACAATAGAGAAGAGTAAAATTGCACCGTATTTTATTGATATGATCCTTCTTTCATACATGAAAAAGCTTTGAAGCTTGAAAACACAAACACAAATTTAGAAAGTCTGATTTTACAATATATTTCATCTCTCTTTTCAATTACAACCTTTTTACTATTTATAGGTCTTTAACCATCTTGGAATCCTTTTCAAAAGGATGCTACAAGCTTTGGATGGCCTCAGAAAACCTAATCTTAAAACTATAAAAAAGACAAAAGAGGAGGAGAAGAATCAGTGGAAAGACAAAGTCAAAAGATGAAATCAGATATTATTTGTTCTTCACCCGATCTGGCGACTTCATTCTGATAGTATTCATGGTAGCTAGTATCATTTATGTCAAACTTGGGTGACCGTCTTTACATGCTCACCTACCTTTCTTTAGTAATAACTGACATTCTTCATACTCATCAGTGAGGTGGCAAATGTTCACCTTTATTCGTCATCCAGGATTTCTTCCTCCATCGTGGGTTTCTTTTTCTTGGGCCTAGTGATCAATTCCCATGTTGTCACTTCATCATCGGTTGGCCACTTGAAGTCTTGGGTGGCTTGTACTTGTGCCTTTTGCCTTTCCCATCTAACATCAGTGATGTTCTTAACATCCAATAGAAACTTATTCATATTAGTTTCTGCCTTGAAAGCCTCATCTAAAATCTTATTAAAACCCTCAATGTCCACATCTGATCCTATAATAAATGCCTCATTTCTAGGAATCTTGCTGTCAAACTCACTCCTCCAGGTATCTAAAGCCTTTACCTGATCATCTTCTCCTCTTAGGGAGGGAACAAATTTATTAAAATCTGCAGCAAAGAGGCTCAATTTCACCTCTATTTGATTCAACTTGCCCTTAAAGAATGAGAGAGCAATATTAACCTTTTTGATCTCATCTTCCACCTCTGTTACTATCTCTGGCAAGTCTAATCTCAGGGATTGCAAAGATGCAAGCTTTTCAAACAATTCCATTCTGGTAGACCATTTGGTAAAATAGGGGTTTAATATGACAAGATACCCCATGACCTCAGCATGCAAAGTTGGCAATTTGTTATAGGCATTAAGGATAACATCAGTCTTATCCTTCAAGACTTCAATCCTATGTAGTAGAATGCCCCTTAATGCATTCAAGGCTACTTCATTCTTCTTTTTTCCTATATCCTCCTTCTCAACCACCTCTTCTGATTTTTCTTTGTCTTCAATTTGCAAAGGTTGTGGTTGCATAGGCACATACATCACCTCAGGATTCTCTTCTAATTCCTTCATTAATCTCTTGATTACCTGATCCTACTGATGCATCTGGATATGGCATAATTCTCAGTCCTTAGCCAATGCACTGGTCTCCTCTATCAGCATGTTACACTTGTCAGAAAACTGTTTTGTCTTGTCCTCATTCAAGTGTGCCAAATGTGTCATGATCTGGGATATTTCCAAATCCCCTGTATTATGTACATACCAAACCATTTGATTGCCCACCATATTTTCCTAAATATTTACCAGCTGAGGCTTCTTTTCCTTAGGGAAAAGGTTCCACATTGCAAAGGCTTGAGATTTTGGGCTATACCCAAATCCTTTAATCATATCCCCTATTTGCATTTCACTTGACATCTTCAAATCTGGTTGCTTTCTTATTTGATCAATCATGAAGGTAGAAGCCATATCCCAACCCTCAGCAAGCAATATGCCACTGTCCAATACCATTTTTATGGCTTCATCAGGTGAGATTTCCTCACTGTCTTGGTCATATGATTGTAGGGCTATTAGGGCCTCATTTGTTATAGTTTCCTCCCTATCAATAGTTAACTGAGCTCTAATTTGCTCCTTTTTATGCCACCTTAGGAAGACTTTAAACTCCTCAATCTTAATGAAATTATCATCATTTAGAAATTGTTGTTGATGTAACAACCTTTCATCAACACCAGCTTTAAGGGGCAATTCAACATTCTCTTCCATATCAGGTTGCTTTTTCTTGCCCTCCCTAATCAA
>MU226255.1:3202192-3212738 GCA_018584345.1 Thuja plicata
TTCCTTTTGTTCTCAACCGTTCATCTCCCCATCTCTGGGATTGATCTCAACCGTTCATTTCATCACCAATTCCTATATAATAAACCCTTCATAACCATTTGAAGGATCCAGGATTTCAAGCTTACAAGCACCATTACTCTGTCAGCATTCAAAGCCATCTTGCGATCACACACACATATCAATTGTCAAATTTTTTACGCTTCTCAAGTCATAGACGCTGCCCCGCCAATACTGAGCATTGAGAACAGCGTTTCGGAAGGAGTAGAGAGAAACAATAGAATCTTCAAGCATCGAAGGGTTTGCATTCGTTTGTCTTCCTTTCTCTTGTTTGTACATTTTATTGCTCACGTTTCTGTTATTCGTTTAGTAGTTATTGCGTATTTGATTTGCATTCAATTGTGAACCTTTGCTACTAACCCCCACCCTTGGAAAGCTGTGGGAAACCAGAGAGAGAGGCGTACAGGTAGTAGTCAGACCCAGCTCTGATAAAGGCATTTAAAGAACAATTATACTGCTGAAACCATTCATTAGAAATTAAGGCTCTGTCTAATCTTACCTGGATCAATTCATTGCCCGCTCTTTGGTTAGACCAGGTGTAATTGATACCTTGGAGATCAATATCAGTAAGAGCTTGTCTAGATATAAAGTTCATCAAGTCAATCCTTCTTTCCAAATTAGGTTGGGTTCCACCAAGTTATTCATCTTCCTTGAGAGGGGTATTGAAATCCCCCATAATAAGCTAACTGTCTTTCTCAAAATACTTCCTAACCCAATCCAGTTTACTCTAGAATGAATATCTCCCAATCTTCGTATTAGGGGCATAAATATTAGTAAGAATCCAACAAGTTCCTTCCTTGATATGGTGAAATCTAATACATGCCATATTACTTTCTTGAATGAGAACATCACCCTCGATGATATCACCATTCCAAAAAGTAACAATACCACCTGAGGCTCCTTCCGAGCTACCTCCACTACAAAAGTTATTTCTATAGTATTTAAGCTTTTCAACTTTTTCCTTAGCCATCTTAGTCTCCTGGATGAGAATGATATCTAGTCTATTATCTCTAACCATATTTCTGATAAGATCCTGTTTGTGAGGGTTATTTAACCCTCTTATGTTCCAAGATATAATCTTCATTTCTTTTTGGTAATACTCAACTGGGTAATAGTTTTATGTGTTCCATCTGCTATATTTCTAGCCGCCTCTTGATTTCTTTTTTTAGAACTTGGTGGTCTTCCTGGTGGTGAGAGTTGGCATTCTCCAACATCTGGTAGATAATTCTTTGCATTATTATGACCTTTTGTCGCTGTGCCCTTCTTTTGTTTAGCTTTTTCCACCAAAATGGTTTTGTCTTGTTTCTTGAGGATATTATCTATTTCCTCTTGATCACCCCATTTTGGTTTATCTATTTCCTCTGAGTATTTATTTTCCTCTTGCGATGAGTTTTGTGTCATCTCTGATAGTTTAGGACCCAAGACAATATCTTGTTGGGCATCTAAGAAGATGTTTTCATAGAGATTTTCCTTATCTCCCTGATTTTTTGGTGGTTCCTCTACTTCTTGTGTAGTAGACTGGTTATCCTCCTCAGTTGTTTTGTCTTTTTCATCTTGGAGATTACTAATATCATTGTTCTCATCGTCTAGAGTATCTTTGACAAAGTCTATCTTTTCATTCTTAGCTAGTTCAATGTCATTTCCTTTCTCCTTCTGATCCTCCTTGGTTTCATATTTTTCTGATTTTTCTATCACAACTTTCTCTAGGTTGGTCTGTGCTTCTCCTTTGTCTTTCCCTTCCTTTTCTTTTTCTTTAGATAGCCCAACTTTCTTTTCTATTTGTTTCTCTGTGGTTTTGAGTTCCATACTGACTTCTTCTTCTGATGGTTTTGTGCACTTTCCAGTCGGCTTCCATTCCTTTTTCTATTGATTTTTCTTGACTTTGTTCATTGGACATTTCTTTGCCCAATGCCCCATTTTTTTGCATCTAAAACAAGCAAAAGGGACTAACTCATATTCAATTTTTTGGATCCATTTCCCTAATCTTGACTCCAACTGTATCTCTTCTGGCATGTCAACATCTGGAATAATACCTATGTAGGTTATGGCATGTGTAAGTCTTCTTCTTGAAGCCGTGACTAGATCAATAGACAGAAGTTCTCCAAAGGATCTAGCTATACCAACAAAAATATCCTCATTCCAGTACTCCATAGGAAGCCCAGGGAGCTTCACCCAAATAGGGACTTCGACTATAAAGTCTTCATGAAGAGCCATATTAGGGTACCATTTCTGTAATATCATAGTATTTTTTCCTATACTCCACGGTCCACTACAGATGGCTTGTGTTCTATCTTCTTCACACGAGAAAAAAAAGGAAACAAAGCCCTTATTCATGACTATCACCTTGAGTTGGCCTTTAAGTTTCCATCTTTTGTCAACAACCGCTCTAATCACTTCAATATTAGGTCTAATCCCAATAAACCTCCCAACCAGGGCATTTTCCATTTTTTTAATATTATGATCTATTACTTGATCAGGAATAGCAATAGCATATCTGCCCTCAGAGATGTTAGATATATTCCTAATAGGCAGGTGTATAGACTTACCTGAGGGATTTACACCAAAAAGGGAGGCCCATTTGACTGTCCCTTTTCCCGGTATGGGGCCCCCACTTGGGTCCCCTTCTCCCATGAATCCTTGTGGTTTGTCGTCCTCTTTGCCAACAGAGTTAGTGGATCCCTCTATGGCAAAAGGACCTGCATCTCCTACGGAATCTGATTATGTGGATAGATTTGAATTTCCCACCCCAGTATTCCCACTTCCCAGCCACTCCCCGCTCCCCGCTCCATTTTCTATATCTTGCGCTAGTATTATCACAATAGATAATCATTGGTTCTGAGATCTTCATATGCATACCTTCCAACAACTATTTGATACATACAATATTTCAGCAATTTGCAGCAGCAACAACATATTCTACTTCTGCAGTAGACTGAGAGATGCATCCTTGCTTCTTGCTAATCCATGTGACAAGTCTATCACCCATAAAGAATGCTTCTCCAGTTGTTCTCTTCTGGTCATCAAGATTTTCAGCCCAATTAGCATCGTTAAACACCTTAAGTTCAAATTTGCCTTCTCTTCTATACCATAACCCAAATTCCTTAGTATTCTTCAAATATCTTAGAATTCTTTTCACAACAGTCATATGTGATTCTCTGGGGTTAGCAGAAAATCTAGCAACAATTCTATTATGCCCTGCATCCCCATCCCTACATTTTGTGTGCAAAATGTTGGGTCCCCCTTTTTGTTTTTCTTTTGGCTCTTGCTTTGTTTTCTTTGCCTTTGCTTCTTTTGTTTCCTTCTCCAGGTTTTTCTTTCCCGTGATGTTGGTTTGGTTTTGTGTTTTTGTCCTTCGTGTCTCTGGGACCCGGTCCCAGAGTTGGTCGTTTCTTTTCCAGAAGCCAGATTTTGAACTCCGAGATTCTCTACCATGATGTCTTATTCTTGTAAGAATACATGGTCGTTTGGAATCCTCGGGCCCAAAATTCAGAGGTTTGCCTATCCCAAATTTTGTGGAGGGAAGGTAACTTGCTTTTACCTTGGGTATAAATAAGATTTACCTATCATTTTCACAGTTACCACGATTAAAACACTTAGAGTTTTCAGAGCAATTCATAGGCGATTTGAGTGTGAATTTAGTGCAAGCTTCTCTGATCTTAGTGGGTAACAATGATTTGATTTTCAGTATCTGTTCTTGGCATTGGAGGTGAAAGCTGTTGCAGAGCGGTCTAGTGTTTCTTCTCTTCGTCGTTCTTCAGATTCTAGGTTGGTGTTTCTGGTTCTTTCCTTCATTTTCTTCTTTTGTTTTGTGTTGTTGTGTTTTGTTTTCATTTTTGCTTCATTTTGTTTCAGTTTCTACTTTGTCGTCTGGTTCACCACCCGTTGGTGGGTTGGCTCTGCCAGAGGGTTGTCCGCCCTCTGTGCAGATGTAAGATAATGTATATGTTTGTACATTCCAGCTTTATTTTAGGGTAGCTGCCCTACGTTCTATTTTGGGTGTATATTTATGTATATAGTGTATATTTTCTATAATCTTATGTATATATGCTTTGGCCCTTGGCCCTCCTATACTTTTTATGTATATTTTGTATATATGTGTTGTGTATATCCTTCAGAGTGTCGAGTTCTTCGTGCTCTGTCATGAATTTCAAATCGACATGACAGAGCTCGTCGAGACAAGGTCACCACGGTTCAAACTCGGCACCTTGCTGGTTTGAACCGTGGTGGCTTTCTCTCTCCTCTATCTTGTCACATTAATGGCGGGATTAATTTCCCACGTATGGAATTTAAAATGCGTCCAACTTGGCATTCAATTTTTCCCCGTGTCGGCCCACTTGTCCTAATTAATGCCATAACTGCCTTTACGCCACCTACCATTTTCCCATGTGCCAGTGCACATCAACTAGTGTATGGCTTCATTGCCAGCCTCATCCACAATGGCTAGTTTATCCGGACTCCGGACTCCTAGCAGGACCTTGTGCTCTGCTTTTTTTGTCATCGTGTTAGCACATTCCGGAATGCTTAAGCAATGTTCATTTTTAGAAACTCTGGGACTTTTGGATATATATGCACTAACATTTTCTAGACAGGTGTGGGCTGGTGGAAAACCTCCTGGAGTTTTCCATATCCTTATGTGTTCTGACGGTTTTTCGGTCTTGCAGGTGGTTGATAAGCTTGTTCAAGATGTCTGACGATTTCACGCCTCCTGATAGCCCAAAATTACCAATTACTTCCACCCAGGCAGCCACAAAATCAAAGATGGAAAGAATGTTGGTGAAGATTCCATTAACCTCCAAGTATCCGAAGGATGGAGGTGTTGGGGGGTCTAAAATAGACTCCAAAGTTTGTGAAATAATAGATCCAGACCCTGGGAGTTGGGCTGAATTACAGGGTCTGATACAGACCACTTACAAACTAAAGGAGCAGGGGGATAAAATTGCCACTTGCCTAGCTGCCTCTGGCATCATCAAGGCCATGAACTTTCCATGCTCGGTGCAATCACCTAAGCTTATCTGACAACTAGCGGCATTGTACAATGCGGTCACTCATTCAGTTTTACTTCCAGATCCCTGGCCGCTGCAATATCCCGCCACCACCATCACATTGGATGCCCCACCTTTGTTTTCAGGTTGGGAATTCCACAGTTCAAAGGGTCTATCATCATCACCAGGGCCACCTCACTCAAGGAATTCAGTGAGGCTGAGACTATTTCCCGGCAACACCTCAATAATCATTCGTTGAAGTCTCCAAAGTGGGACTATAAGAGGATGAAATTGGAAATTCCCCGCGGGGATTTCAAGGAGCCCATTCAAGCGAGCATAATATTTTTGTGCAGAATCTTTGGATGGCCCCACGCCTGAGAATTCTCAGCATGGATGTATTATTTCCTATACTGCATAACAACGCACAATAGGACTTTCAACTGGGCGGCAATTATATCCAATCATGTAGATACACAGATGAAGACCGTCGCCTAGAATTCAAAATTCTTTATGACTTCATATGTGTTGTGGGCATTGGCATAGCAAAGGCCAGCTTTTTAGGGCCTATGAATAGTTGGAGAACTTGGGAATGGCCTGGGACAGGTCACACCTTGGGATCATTATCCCCAGCTATAGTGGGAACTCAGCTTCGAGAACTTATGTCGGGTAAATGATGCCTTCATTTACCACAACATTCTTACACTTACCTGAGATTTTGGGTACTGCCTCTCAAAGGCGGCAATAACACTGGTCAATTCTTATGGCCAATATTTTATTCAATTCCAACGCCATACATACATCAGGGTGACTGACTTCAACGAGAAGCCCTACCTCCTTCCCGGTATTGTGGGGATAGGATTATTCTTTAAGAATTATGTAGGCAGATGATGGATCTGCACGCCCTCTTCACAGTGAACAAGGTCATCAATGTCCCATTCCCCTTTTCTTGTGGGGATTACACATGCAGCCTCACCACAGCCTGGGAGGCAGATAATGAGGTAAAACGATTGGGGCTGGTTGAATTCAACCACGCCCGAAAGAACTATGATCCCCGCGACAAAATTATTGTAGCATTACCTAGGGCATCCCCCCCGCACGAAGAAGACATTGAAGACTTCTAGGTAGATTGCCAGGATAGCTTTGACCTTAGGGCCCGACAATATACAAGAATGAGCAAAGGACTCATGGAGGCGCTAGACCTTCAGACTTTCCTGAAGGGTTTCAATGATGGCGGGCCGCTGGAGGATCCAGCGTACAAAGGGTAGGGGTCAGACAAATTGGACCTCCCTCCAGTGGATTGGGCCACTCTAGAGGATTTGACGATTGAAGGGGTATGCCGCCCCATTATAGAAGCAAGCCATGAATATTTTGCCTGAGTGTGCCCCAAAAGCACCCGCAAGAAAGCAGCGGTCAAGAAGACCATCCCCTCTTCAGTCGACGCTAGACCTTCTTCATCCGCCACGCTCACTGAAGTGAGTGTGAGTAAAGGAAAAGAAAAAGAAGGAGTCCTAGTGCCTAAGACATCACCTCAGATTCCCATTCTTCTAATGGCAAAGTTACATGATCATATGGATGCGACAAAATTATCTAGCCAACAAATCAGCATGTAGGTGGCTGTCGGCCTCCCAATCACCCCAATGACATCTTCTCGCTCAACAGGACCCCTTTCATTGGAAGCAATGATGAATAGGTAGACTTTTTCTAAGGCAGAGTCTTCTAGCATTTTGGACACTGGGGCTTCTCTAACTAGGAGAAAGAAAACAATTGTGACCCCCACACCAAGCGCCGCCCTTGGTATGCCCAAGAAGCCCCCGGTGGATGTAAGTTTGGATTCTCCCAAACTTGAGGATATATCAAACTCCTCTCCTCTACACGAAAATTTTGATGACACATTCTCGGCAGATGAGCTTCTGGAGATCTGACAAGGCGTTGATACTACAGTAAAAGAAATTGAGGCTCAAGAAAAGGAGGCCCCTACAGAAGAAGAACTCCCCATAGAAAAGGACATATCAGAGCAAGAGGCTCGGGAAGAAAACACTGAGCCCGAAAAGGAAGAACCATAGGTCCAAAGGACTGTAGATATGCCAAGGCAACCTATCGACGAGCCCCTGGTGGAAGGAGAACCCAGACCCCAGAGAACAACTGTACCTTCGACCATCACACTCCAGTGCCTTTGGAGACTTCGGGTGACCAAGTGCCCCGAAGCACTTTCGGAGAGGTCATGAAAGCTGTCACCTTGTTAAATTTTGGCCAGCAACCTCATTCACCTTTTGAAGACATCCCAATGGAGGAAGAAAATGTTGAAGTAAATGAGGCCGATAGGGCCCAAGAACAGCAGTAGCCGATGGACCAGGAGGTCCCGGAAGAGGAGAATGAAGAAGCTGCCAGTGACACTAGGGAGGATGAGATCCCTGAGAATATAGAAACGGAAGCCGAGGAAAAGATCCTGGATAATTTTGTAGAAGATGCCAGCATGGCAAAAAATATAGAGGGTTCCGGAGAACAGGAAACAGAAAGAGAGCAGGAAGCAAGAAAGGGACCGGAACAAGAACAGGAAAAGGAGCTAGAAGAAAATATAAACTCAGGGAATGCGCCACCAAATTCGGAAGTGAATCTTAGTGAGCAAGAATTGGCAGCAAGGCTACCCCAGCCGCCCCAATGGCTGGTGAAAATAAAGAAAAGAAAAGCTTCGGCGACGCTTATAGGCGCTCCCTTGTCACTGGCCGAAATGATGGCCAAAAATGTCGAAACAAAGAAGCCCAAGAAGGCACAGGTGGTCCATACTCTCCAGACCAACCCAACAAGTACTACAATTGTGGTCATCGCAACACCCTTAACAAATATAGATGCAATGGCTGCAAGGCCTGAAGACTATAGTATAACAGAGGTCGAGCTGGGGAAAAGGGACAAGCAAGGAGAACTTGACTTGCTCAAAGAAGCTACCAAGGCTATAGAGGCCTGATATGCAAAATAGGGGTAGAAGCTGCAGGAGGAAAGAGAGACAAATGCTAATCTCCTTGCACTTCTGATAGAACTAACACGACCCTTGGTCAAAGTCCACCCTGGGACCCCTTCTTTCAAATTGCCGCTTGTACAAGGGGACGTGGACTCACTGCGCATGATGAAGAAAAAGGCGCAAGCAGTAGATGGGTGGGCAACCAAGCAAATAATGATGACGAGATAATTTCTAGCGGCGTCCCTCCTAGACTTTTACAAATCTTGTCCTTAGCCATGCAAGAAGCTCCGCTCAGGTATGGGAGTTAGACTTAGAGAAGTATGAAAAATGGAAGGCCAAGTTGGAGAAGATCTGCAGCATTGGAAAATAGGTTGCCACAGAATCTGACATTTTGGGAGAGGAATCGTATGATTCCCTCCAGGTCCAGTACTCCAGACTTGCCCTCAAAATTGAGGTTTGCAAGGAACTGGTTAAGACCTTAAAAGAGAAATTGATGGCTGCCCAATATCCCTTGGATTTATTCAAAACATTCATGGTCGGAGTATCGCAAGTTGATCCCTTCACCACTGGAACATGTACCCCAGAGGACTATGTCCTCAGTAAGTTTGACAAAAGGATGGAATCCTTGTATCTGTCGGGCGGAGATTTTGATCAAGGCAGGTTGTCCCGGTTGTCAAAGACTATGATTCGGTCACATGACACCATCAAGATGGTGAACGAATTCTGGAATGGGGCTGGAGAGGTTGAGAAGGCAATGGAGGCTGTCTATAGCAGATGGAGTAGCATCCGAAGCATAGATGAGGAGAGCATTAGCCAAGTGTTAGAAGCTTGGGAGAAAATATAAGTCAATAAAGTTCTCCAAGTCCGGGAGAATTTGGCCCGACATCATATTTTGTATTCTTTATTCTTTTGGAATGCAAGTTCCCAGATCCCAGAGTTTTGGATCCCACATTTTTGGATTCTTCATGTGACCTGTGTCTCAGATCCCAATGTCAACCGATCACTTTTAGGACAGTAATGAAAGTTGTTAGAAGGTGGGTAGCTACAACAAGGCACATCAGCTCGACAGGAGGTTTCTAAAAGATGGTCGTCCCAAGGTGTCGCTTCATAGATACACCTGGCGCATCGGAGACAGGGCGCCACTTTCCCATTTATGAGGCATGTAGCCTCGATCCCTGGGGGATCAGATTTATTCTTTCTCCTTCTCGGCTCTCATCTCGAGGCCGATTCTTCTACTCCATCTTTCTTGTCTTATTCTTCTGACATGTTAGGCCTTTCTGTCTCAAGGTCTTTTGTAGGGTGGCGCAGGTAGTATTGGCCACCGAATAATGTATTTTATTATAAAGTGTAAAATAAGTTAGGGTTAGGGTTATGTCAAAAGATGTGTATAAATAATAAGTCCGACCTCATTCCAAGGGTCAGTAAAATTGATGATTTTGAAGTCCACAGTTAATAGCAAAGCAATTTTTTCTCATTTCCTAGTTGCAAAGCTCAATGCTCCATAGTTTTAAGCTTTCAGTAGTTAAATGCTCCATGGGAGTTATCTTTGTACCACACACCAGTGCTTGCTGGAAGGATGTTAATGAAGAAGAAAGGGTTCTCTCAATGATGTTGTTGGCACTCTGTCTTCTGGGTTGACGGTATTTTTATGCTTTATGTTCTTCATGTCCTTTTCTCTAATGCTTAAAGTAGATTAACGACCTCCTTTCTTTGCTACTGATAAAATATAAAGTTGATGGTTGTATATTTCTTCGATATTTAGTGAAGTGTGTTGGAGTTTTGTCGATGTTTTGAATGTTTAGCATAACTGTAGGTAGATGAAATCTTTCTAACTCTGCAAGATATTTTTAAGTTTATTTGTTAAGTGAAAGCATGCTTGGAGAAAACCCCGTTTACCTGAATCCCTGGAGTTGACAAGTTGAAGATAACCAGCTATCCCCCTTGAAAAATAGTCGCATCTCCCAACCGAGCCCCGCACTGTCGAGACCCAACTCTCACATGCTTGGAGGCACGGGGAATCTCATTTCACCGGACAACCTTTACAGGCAAAGTTGGCTAGTGCCGCGGTACTCGGTGACAACTTACATCTGTTGGTGGACCCAGTCACAAAGTCTCGTCAACAAATTCCTACTGCATGTGTAATATCTGGTCTAGTGTGTACAACATACGTGAGTTTTCCAATCATTGATCTGTACAAAGTTTGATTTACCTCTATTCTCTTGTCCTCCTTTGTCAACTTACATCTAGTAGCCATCAATGTTCCAACTGGTTTGGATTCTTCCATCTTGAATATTTTTAGGACCTCTTTGATGTACTTGGACTATGTAATGAAAATACCTTCTCCTTGTTGCATGATCTAGAGACCAAGAAAGAACTTTATTTATCCAAACATAGACATCTCAAACTCTTTGCTCATCTCATTTTCAAATGATTTGCATAGCATATCATTGCCTCCAAATATGATGTCATCAATAAATATTTCAGCAATCAAAGTGTTAGCATCAGTATCTTCCTTTAAATAAAGATTATTGTTTTCACTAGTCCTTACAAA
>MU226255.1:3213103-3223226 GCA_018584345.1 Thuja plicata
TTTCACTATCACTATCTTTTCTCATAGTATTTTTGTGACTTGATTTACTTATTCTCATAGAAGCTTTGAATGCAGACTCTATGTTTGGTAAGACACTATTATCAAAGTTATTCATCTCAAATGAAATTAGTCTTCCAATTAAACTGTCTAGAGTAACATTACTATTTGCTACTGCTCTCATTTCTTGAATGGAATATACTCTAATAGCATAAGTAGGCAGTAAGGTTCTTAGAATTTTACTTACCACTGTATCTTCTTCTAGTACACCTCCAACTCCTCGGATAGAATTGACTACCTCTTTAATTCTTGTGTTGTACTGAGTGATGTTTTCTCCTTTCATTTTGAGATCATCACACTTTCCTCTAAGGCTTTCTGCCTTGTCTCTCAAAACATTTTTGTCACCACCATGTACAAGCTTCAATTTGTCCCACATCTGCATTGCAGTTTTGTATTCTTTGACATCTTCAAATTCAGCATCAGAGAGTGAGGAAGCAAGCTCTATCATCATGTCGTTATGTTCATGCTTCTCTCTCATGCAAGATTTCTTTTTACAACTATCTCTTTGTTGCCTCAAAAGAACTATGCCCTCTTTGGCTTGGGTTGCATATAGATTTTTGTTTAAAGACTTTCTCCTTGGTGTTGAAGGTGTTTATCCTTGATTGTATTTCCCTTAATATGCCACTTGTAGACACCTAAAATTGTCCCATGTCTGCAAGCAATAATTTGACTAATGTTTGTCTTAGTTAATTAAATATTTTTAATTATTTGATTAATTTATGCCATTCTTTCTAATTTGAATTCTAAAATCATCATTTCCCTCCAATTCCAATAATTGAATAATTTAATTAATTATTTGATTATTTAGTTTTTATTTAACATTCTGTCAAGATTCCTTAATAACTCTTCTAAAAGTAATTAAATAGTTTTTTTATTTAATTAATACATTTCTTCTAATAGGAGATAAAGTGGGTTCTTGATTTTTTTGTTCCTATTATTCTGTCAATGTCCCAATAGTTTTAATAATATTCTGTTATGTGGGCTCTCAGTTTTTTTTCTCTTATTATTCTGTCAATGTCTCTTTCTATTATTCTGGAATAATTTTTTTCCTCTAATAGGAAAGTCAATCATTTTAGTCTACTCTCAATAAACCAACTTAGCTGTCCAATCAATTCTATCATGCAACCACTCAACTATCAATTAGTCTCGGTCTTCTATTCAATCAAGCTTAGCCATCTATTCAATCAATCTCAGTTATTTTTCCAATCAACCTAGCCCTAATTAAAGTCCAAAATTCTATATAATGAGGCTTAATTCTGATAATTCAACAACCACAATCTTTGAATTTTCATGTTGTCAGCATAGGAGCAAAAAATTTGAGAGCCCACATTGAATGGAAAGGAGAAGGACAAGGGAAAACATTTTAGTTGGATAGTTTGTAATTGGTTTTGAGTTGATATTATCATTATTGCTTTGCATTCATTTATCTCTTTCTCTCTTAGGTAAGGAATAAGATTTTGCAATAATTTAGGTCTTTTGTGGCTGGATCTTATCCTTTTTATTGTAGGTCTGTTGAATTATATAAAATTTTACCCCTTACGACACCACCATAGTAATATGTTGACATCTTAAGGAGGGGGAACACATACATGACCTCCTTGTTTCAAATGTTGCAGGATTTCCTTACAAACATTGCGCTTTGTTTGGTTATCCTTAATCAAATATTGTAGGATTTCCTTATGAATAGTGTGCTTTATTTGGTTATCCTTATTCAAATTTTGCAGGATTTCTTTACGAGCAATCTGATTTGTTTGGTTATCCATATTTAAATTTTAGGATGAGTTGGCTAGTATAACACAACCTACTATACCATTTGGCTCTCCATACACCATATTTTGAGGATTTCCTTATAGAAAATTCTTTGATTGGTTATTCTTTACACCATTTTTAGGACAGGTTGACTAGCATAACACAACTTGCAAGACTATTTTACTATTCTTGCCCTTTCAATATCACTAGGCATAACACAACTTATTGGCCCATGGAATCCATGTTCCTCTCTCTCTCTCTCTCTCTCTCTCTCATGAACCCATAACATAACACACTTTTCTATCCTTGGATCATGGTCTCTTCTCCCTTCAAGTGGTGTGTGTTCTTGTCCTTTCTATAAGTCCACTTGTGCCCTTGCAATAAAATATTGATAATGATATTAGTAACTAAGACATTTTGATTATCAAGGTCTCTTAAACTAGTTCACTTGGAACCTTTTATTTTAGTATTAACACATTGTTTTCTTTGTGTATATTTAAAGGTTACTTGCATGGATTAATAGGATATTATGCGCGGGGGCTTGGTCATCCCTTGGTGTTATCCCATACCTAGCTTGTCCTACTCTCAAATGTTCGATCTCTTCATTTCTACTTTACCATGAGTACGACTGTAAGATCATGCTCCACTAAAGTGTGAGCTAAATGTGTCGTCTTAAATTATACACCTTTAATTAGAGCAACCAATTTCACGCTCTCCACAAATAATTAGAAAATACTTGGTCATGGGCACTTGGGGCACTATTGACCTACCAGATTAGGCTAAAATTTGGCAGTGGCCCAATGCAGTGTTTTAAGGTCTTGAATCTAGCTCAATGCTTAGAAATTCACCTTATGGGACAATGGTGCTTAAGGAAAAATTGAACTCTTGATTTAAACCTAGATTTTAGACATAAGTTCCACTATATATCCTCTTCCAAATCTATAAACCTTGTCTACATATTTATTCTGGGATTTTCTATGCATGTTAAATACTCTCAAATTCTCATCTCTAGCCCTAAAACTAGCATTCAACTCACATCTTTCCATAGTCATTTTCAACTCAAACAAGGAGTGATTGAATTCAAATTGTGCCCAATCCTTTTCAATTAGATGTGAGGTTGAGCTAAGTGGATCCACTCTCCTTAATGTAACCAAGTGAGAATAGGCATGTAGTTCCTAGTTTGCATGCATAAGCTAGTGAATACCCATTTCGCTACTCTACAATTATGAAAAATTGAAAGGTGATATCATATTATGGGTAGTTATAATTAAGCAACTAAATTGTTGTTGTTTAAAAAGAAAAACTTGAAATAGTAACAATACTACTTGCTATGACCTTGCTTGCAAAATATTATGAATGTAAAGTAAAAAATATAAAAACAAACACAACTTTTGGAAGAAGAAATACAAATACAACTTTATACAAATATCATAAACAAGTATCTTCAACATGTTTGAGGGGAAAACTTCCTTAAGCACAATTGTCCAATATACCATGAAGCCAAGACAACCTTCTTTTCTATAAGAACCTCAATATAAAGATGTCACAAAACATGACTTATGAGCTACAACCAATGTGAAATAATTCCATATACTTATTATGAGCTCAATACACTAAATAACCAATAATGATTATTACAATGCTTAGGATGCAATATACATGTAACATGTCATAGTAACAAAGGTTACGTCACAAGTATCCTAATAAATAACCCAAGCATTTCCATTCACATCCCAAGGATGTGGATATGATCTTCAATCTCAACCTTCCATCACTTTATGTCAATTTTATAGTAAAACATAAAACCATGGTTGGATTCACTAGTGGAGATTCAACATTAGAGATTTTAAATTAGGCCCATGCTAACCCCTTCCCAACTACCTTTTATGAATAAAATAAAGTGTAAAAATATTCAAACTACATGCTATGGTGTATAAAAAGACAAATCCTAATTCATTATTATCATAAAGGGAACCATAAGATAGAGTTTTGCTACATTTCACATTGTCATTGTTACAAGAACATAATATCAAACGAGATCATATACACATGTCCTAAGTATATTGCACAATTTTTTGGTACGTTTTTATTCACTCAATAAAATCATTAAATTATGAACACCCCATAACTCGAATAATTTCTAAGGTCGTGCCAAGGCATTGGAGACTTCCCATGTAGGTCCAAGGTTTAACTCTCGCAGGCTGGGTTACCAACGACTAGGCTGTTAGAGCCCTCTTAATCATTCTTGAGGGGAGAAATGGTAGTCATTCTAAGGGTTACAAGCATCAATTGTAAGTTCTATAAGCCATCAAGAAGGCACATGTCAATTGTGGACACCCCTTGGGTCACCAAATATTTATTTTTTGGGAAATAAAAGAGAAGTATTTCATCAAAGGAGTACATTCATAGCCTAGCAATCTCCTTAACTATGCATATTGACATCACCCCATTTTAAATGTAAGTTTATGACATCAAGACAAGCAAGTTCATGACATCTAATTCAATATAGATTATTTCCATGTGGAGGGTTTATATATAAAAACTACATAGTTCATCTCCAAAAATACAAAAATGACTTATAATGAATAATAATCCATTAAAAAATTCTATTATTCCTTTTTTCTATTTGCTAATTGTTTGTAATTTTTTTTTATCATTCAACCATAACCATGAGACTAACTCCAACTCCTTCTGAGCAACCACACAAGAAACCACCTATGGAAGACCAAGAATCACAATTTAGAACTCTACAAAAAGTCAACACTTGAAAACAAACAATCACAACTTAGAAATCCATATTAATGTTCTCTTAGAATTTGAACTTGGATCTCTCTATAGAAAATTCAATGTTTTAACCAATCAAGTTCAAATCTTAAGACTACAATTCTATTTTTTAATTTAAAAACAAGACAAATCAATGAACATCAAATCTTCATGACTCCAAAACTAAATATTATAATTTCATTTATTTAAATTCTAGACAATATTTTTTCATATATTTAAGCTCATAGGCTTTGTGTGGGAGCTTTGCTCCTTCCGGATAGTTTTCTTTTCCGGATATAGAAAACACTTCAGTTATTTTCTCCTTGTTTTTTTGTTAGAAATTAGCAAACATTCTGAAATAAGAAATAGCAAGTTAATCTCTATTTTCTTTTGGGCTTATCAAAATCCAAAAAAAATTAGTAATAATTTTCTTTTCAATTTTAGTTTGGTTTTTTAAATTGATTTAGTTTAAATAAGTTTTTTTGAATTATTTTAGTTTATTTTTTTAAATTAGTTTAGTTTTTAGCTTTTATAATTAGATTTTTTATATTATTTTTTTCTATAATTTAAAAATAAGACAAATCAATGAACATCAATTATAATCAAATCTTCATGACTCCAAAACTAAATACTATAATTTCATTTATTTAAATTATAGACAATATAATTTTATTTATTTAAATTCTAACTGAAGTGTTTTCTATACCCGGAAAAGAAAACTATGCCAAATAGTTGTCAGCCCTCTTCCGGCATAGTTTTCTTTTTCGGTTATAGAAAACACTTTTTTTTTGTATTAGATATAGTTTGATCAAAAAAGGACTGAAAGTATCCAATTAAGTTACATCAAAGAGAGCCCTCCAAGGATGAGGCAACAACTCCCACAAAACAAGGTATCAACGGAGAGTATTAAGAGTTTTATATACAATAATAAAGCATGAAAAGAAACAAGAAGCCCAGGAGAGGGACTAGTGTAGAATGTCACTGTGGGTATCCACCCACGCCGTCCATCCTAGAGGTCCCTCCATCCAAGCCATGTTCTTCAATTCCTGAATCTGAGTGAGCATGAGGTTCTGATCCTTCTTAGACTTGATGTTCTTCCTGATTTCCTTATTGAGAGTAGGGCAGGTTTTCTCAAAAGTTTTGTAATCCTCCATATTTCTTTTCCATTCATATCCATGTTTCAGTTCGTAGACAAAAAAGGTAGCATGACCATTTTTGAGGAATCTTTTCAGCTTTTCTTTGTCCATCATCATCGTAATATGGACCTGCACAAAATTTTTAAAGTGAGTCTAAGAAATGACTCAGTAAGAAGCCTGGGGGTGTCCTAGTACTTTTCCTCATTCCTGCACTTCCAGATCAACCAAAGAATATTAGAAGATAGAATATTCCAAAAAAGATTGGAGTCCTTTTTAATGCCATTGATATTACCAGTGATAATGTCAAGAATATGCACATTTATCGGATAGAAAATACCAAACATATTCCACACTTTCCTAACAAAAATACAGTCAAGAAGAATGTGTCTGCCAGTTTTAGGGAGCTTGCATAAGCAACAGATTCCACTTATGTACTTGTCTCTTCTAATCGGCAGTCTATCCAGAGTGACAAGCCATTTAAAACATTTTATTTTAGGTTCTATGGTGCCTTTCCATAGTTTATTAAAGAGTTTACTCCAAGTTTTAATATCAAGAGAGGCATACCAGACCGAGTTAACATGATCAATGATGGAATTGTTATACCCAATAACCTTATAAATATTACTAGCTTTGATTTTGGATAGAACAACTCCATCAGGCCATTTACATTGAAGGAATCTATGAGAATCGACATAGCAATCAGAAGGAAGGTTAGAAATGGCCTTGGCAATCATGTTATAAGTTTTCTTTTGAGAAGGAGGGATGTCGAATTTGCTCCTAATTTCATCCCAGCTGATAAACTTATCATTTTCAAAGAGGGAAACCAGATGAGAGATGCCAAGACTGTTTTAATGGCAAGCAGAGCACCCTTAGGAAAGGGCAAGGGGTTTGCCAGATAAGTGAAGATTTCACCAAATGGATCTCTCACCATATAAATGTTTGTCATCATGGAAACTCTTATTGGTGATATGAACCTTGACTTGATCCCAGGCTTTCCATATGGATTTGAAAACAATAGACCCCTGAACAACAATAGGGAAATCACCAAGAATCAAGTCACGGAAGGGGAGATTCTTCCAACTTTTAGCATGCTTAGGAACACCCCTTTCAGTATTATGCCTAACAAGGATTTTCCATGGATCATAACCATACATAGAATGAAAGATCCATTTGGCAGCCAACGCCACCCCTTGAGTTTTAAGTTCTTTAAGCCCCAGCCCCCCAAAAGTTTATCAGTATGGCACCAGGCCCAATTAACAGCATGTAATTTTTTACCTCCTTTACCATCTGACCAAAGGAAATTCCTAACTGCCTTTTGGATTTCCAGAATCTGATAGTTACTGAACATCCAAGCAGAGGAAAAATAAATGTTATAGGGTGAAAGGATTTTTTGACAGACTTGAACTCTTCCAGCTAAAGATAAAAATTTGTTATGCCATTTGCCTAGTTTATACGTGATCTTGTCCTTAATCCAAAGCCACATATCCTTGAGGGAGGGTTTGATAGAGAAAGGAATGCCAAGGTATTTGACAATTATGTGTGGGCCACCCCATTGAAAGTTATGAAGTTTAAACCAGTCGGGAGGATTATCCAATCTACCAAGGCAAATGGATTTGGTATGTGAGATCCTGGCACCAGATATAGAACAAAAGAAATTAAGTTTGGAAAGGAGGGAATCAAAGTTATTAGCAGTGAACTCAAGGAAGATGGCAGTATCATCAGCAAACTGGGAGTTGAGAAGATCTTCATCATTGGGGAGGGAAATGTCCTTTATAGGGGGAGAAAGGGAGGTATCTCTGAGAATGTAATGTAAGGCTTCATAAGCAATGACAAAGAGGGCAAGGGCCAGAGGGCATCCCTGTCTAATGGATCTTCCAAGAGGAAAGGCCTCAGAAAGAGAGCCATTAACATCAATTTTTGCCATCGCATCTTTAAGCAGAACCTGAACCAAATCGCAGAAGGATTTGGGAAAACCAAAGGCTTTTAACATCATGGATATGAACCTCCACTCTATTCTGTCATATGCCTTTTCAAAATCAAGACAAAGCATGGCCGAGTTCTGTTGGGAACATGAAGCCCAGTTCATGGCTTCCCAACCAGTGATGAGATTTTCAAGAATATACCTACCCTTGATGAAACCAGTTTAGGTGGCACATATAAATTTAGGTAAAATGTCCACCAGTCTAAGGGGCAGGATTTTGGCAAGAATCTTATAGGAAACATTAAGGAGGGTGATAGGACACCAGTTCTTAATGAGAGCTTTGTCCCCATCCTTGGGGATAAGTTTAATGATCCCCCTATTTATAATTGGCCCAAGGGAACCATTAACAAGGGCTTCAACATATATTTTTTGAAGGTCTTTAGAAATCCAGCCAATGTTGGCTTTGAAGAACTCCACCGGGAGGCCATCTGGCCCAGGTGCTTTGTCGTTATGGTGGGAATTAATAGCCTTTTCAATTTCCTCAATAGTAATATCTTTAGACAAAATATCAACATCATTGTCAGAAATCTTATTCGGGATTAGGGGAGAGCATATACTTCTCATTTTTTCAGCCTCTTTAGAGTCCTCGGAGGTGAAAAGAATTTTGTAGTAGCCGACAAAGGATTTTTTAATGCTATCTTGATCAGTCACTTCAATATTGTCAACTAAAATTTTGTCAATAGATTCATTAGCCTGCTTATGTTTTATGAGGTTAAAGAAAAACTTAGAACCCCGGTCACCATTCTAAATCCAATGAGCCTGAGATCTAATCCTCTCACCTCTAAACTTAACTTGTTGATGTTTCCCGAGAGCATCCTTGGCAAAGATCACATAGGCGGTAAGGACGAAGTTAGAAGGAGAAGATTGAGCATTGGTTTCAGCAATTTGCAGCTCAAATGAGAGAATCTTTTCAGAGAACCTATAATCCTTGGCCCTCTTTTGGCCAATGGTTTTTAAGAGATTTTGCCAGGCGAGCAAGTTGATTTCCCATCTATGAGAGTGAGAGGAAGAAGGGAAATTCAAGAGATTGATATACCTAATGATGGAAATGGTAGCCAAAACATCCTCACCAAGGAGCAGACTAGTGTTAAGAATAAATTTTGTGTTGGGGTTCCTAGAGCGGGCCGAAGAGTTGATAAAGCTAATAGTAGCAGAGATAGGGTGATGGTCCGAAAGGGTAGCAGAGGTGGCAAGAACAAAGTTACCCTTGCTATTAGGAGTGAAGGAGAAGTAATTTTTGTTACAGTAAAAGCGGTCCAGTCTAGAGTAAATCCTAGAATTGCCTTGTTGATAGTTACACCAAGTGTGCCATATTCCATGGTTATAATGTTTGTTGCCAGAGAGAGGATCAAAAAGAGTTTTCTCAATCTTCATCTTATACCAGTGGGTTTTTTTTCTGGCCTTTCCAGTTAAAAGGGAGCCCACCAAGCTTATCATCCTGTGATTCTACCATATTGAAATCACCTCCAATAATCCAAGGGATATTGGGTAAATTAGTTATCCAATCCCAAAGAGTAGATCTTTCTTTATGATCATTTGAGGCATAAATGCTACAAATGCCAAACTCAGAATTGTTATGTGTGATGGTAATCCATACGGCCCTATGACAGGGAGAAAATCCATAACCATAAATAATCCTGCCCCATTTAGGGTTGACAAGTGTAAAGGAGAAAAATGATTGTTTATGGAATAAGAGTGTTTTGATACTCAAATCACTTATCACCTTTACATTTGCTTAGAGTATATTGATTTCCTTAACCTTACTTTATATTTAATTGAATTGTATTGATTGTATATTGCAATTGTGATTAGGGAGAAGATAAGATGTTTCTCTTTATTACCAAATGCACAAATGGAAGATCCAAGTTGATCAACCCCAAGGAAGGGCTAATACACAAATGAATCAACTATTTGGAAAGAAAAATAACAAGAGGGATACCTTAAATTCTATTAATTATATATATAGAAATGATGTATGACAGTAATTGAAAGAATGGGAGAAATGCACTAACCTTGAAATATTGCAGATCAAAGAATGCTATTTTTTGGGGTCTGTACTCAAATTTTGGAAAATATGAAGTATGATCTGGAAAGGAAACGTAGAGACGAACAAAACCCAGAAATATTTTTCCGTTCCAATGTCATCTTATGAAAAAGGTTTTCCTTGACCCACAAATGTCAAGCCTGACCCAATAATCTCAACCTTGACCTGCACAGATCCGAAAGTGACTTTGTTCGCGGATCCCAGAAGTTGGCCGAAAAGGGTATCCAAATCTGGTCTCAAATCTGCTGTTCTGAACCTGTACCTGTAAGAAAAAGAGGTTTGTTTGTTGTGGGGGAGGGGTTTGCCTTAGTCAAACCCCGATTTAGGAATTAACCTTGAAATCAATAATTGAAATAAGAATGCTAGCAAGTAGTAGAATTGAATCTAACAATG
>MU226255.1:3234597-3302232 GCA_018584345.1 Thuja plicata
TTTGTCCTTCAAAATTGCTAGGTAATGGTGTGAAGATTACTTCTTCAAGTCTGCCCTAAACCGATCTCCAAACTCTCTTGCACCCTTTGATCTAGCTCGCCATAAACTCGCTGCCCTAGTTCGCTATCTAGCAGTCTCAAATTCGTTCCTCAGATCTGTCTTTATTCGCTCATAATCTGCCCTTTAATTTGTCTCCAAATTGTACTTTGGATCTGCTCTTTTCCTTCTAATTTGATCCTCTAATTTGCTGATGAAGTTCGCCCAATAGGTCTGATATAAATCACACAAGAAGAGGAGAAAATACTATGAATGTATGCAATTATAAATCTGCTAAAGTACTTATCACATTATGGTTTCGGTGTGTTCCTTAGGCAGATTTACAACTCTTTATTTATACACATAATGGTGACTCCCAAGAGTCACAACCTTTCCCACCATGCCTAGCCGACTTGCACCCAGAAATAATAAATTCAATTTGCAAGTCGTCCCTCTTGGATTTAATCCAAGTCGTCCTCTTGTCTTGTCATTTTATTTTATTATAATTATTTCAAGATCAAAACATTAACAATAACAACAATTAGTTATTACACGATGATTGTATATGGGCTACGATCATCTCAAATAAAGACTACAAGCCACAACTAATGCAACAACGATTAATAATTACAAGGCAGCGATACAAGTTTAACAAATGCAGCGATTAAAAGATGGTTAAAAGCGATTAACATTAAGAAGCAAGTTGATGATGGAGGGGTGCGATTCTATGGTTGTTTGACACATAGTTTGTTTAAGCAAATATATTAATGATGTTTGCGAATTTAGATATAAGTAGTTTAATTAATGAGCAATATAAAAGTTAGAAATAATAAGTATGTTTTATGTATTTTGTTATACCCAAAAGGTGCGATCTAAAAGGGTGTGAAGAGGTGAGAAGATGTGACTTGGTATAAGAGTTGCAACACTCCCCTCACGAAGAGATAAATAGGGGAGGGAGTCATTGGTTGAAGGCATCAAAAAAGGAAGAGAGCATCGAACATTATTTAGTAATCCAATAAGAATATAGATCCCAAAAACACATATTAAGTTTGCAGTTTCTGTACTTGTCCAGCTCGGTGGTATGATGTATATTGTAATAAATTGTATGATAATCATTGAACTTGCATCTGTTGTAGAATATTCCACCTTGCTATCAACATACATATTATATGTTGTTAACTTGCTTTATCTCTACCTGTGTATACTATGTCACATGTGAAGATTCCTTTAAAGATTCTCATCCATTGGGCCATCTCATTTTGGAGGGGAGGTATAGTACATACGAAGGATGCAAGTAGCTAGGAAGCCACGTTGATAGAGACGCCCGAAGTGGGGTTGGGAGGCTAGATGAAGGTTGTCATTCTGTGCATCTGGGTTGGGTGGAACGACTCGAGGCACCTTGTATGATCTCCCAATTGGTGCTCCATAATGACAATGACTTTGTTGTATAGAACTTCACAAGAATCCCATATGCACATTTGGAATATTACAATAATGAATTCTATTTGTACAATATGGGCTTATATGTTTATTTATCTTATGATACTAACCTGGTTGTCAGACCTACATCAAGACACTAAAGTGACAATTCCTATTCCCAAGCATTATTCAAACCCTAAGAGGAGAATTTTAGGGCAGATTGAGTTAAGGCCCAATAGGGGACATTTCAAATGGTCTCAAAGCATATGTTCTTCTACCATGTGAGAAATAGTTGATGCAATCTAACCAAAGGGATCAAAGAGTTTTAGAAAGAGAGAGAAGGAAGCTTGCATCTGCCAACTATCCTACACCAAACAACACCATGAGCTAATAGATGAGCAATGAATTGAGAAGCTTCATGTAGCAAATCGCTCAAGCCTTCATGGAATAGAATGAGAGAAATGAAAGAACCCCCCAACTTCTCCTCCAAGCTATTCAAAATATAAGACTTAAGTAATAATTCTTGACCCAACCCACTCAAAAGGAGGGATACTAACTCCAACCACTCTAAGAATAATAACACATCCCCAAGGGCAGCAAACCTAGGTTGACAAGACCTCCCTTCCTACCTAGGGAGGAACACATGGAAGAGGGGGAGGCAAACACCCCACCCATGGATAATGTTGTGGAAGCATATTTCAAGCTTGACCTCGAAATCAAGAGAAATGTCTCTTTTAAGGATTATTGTGATGCCAAAATGAAAACTGCCCCAAATAAGAAAAGAAAAGGGCATCCTAGCAAAGACTTAAATAAAGGATTAACAAGATGACCCTCCCCAAATTTGATGGGTCAGGAAGATGACAACTCATTCTTGGCTCCAAAAAGTGGACACCTCTTGCAATTAGCCCAATGACCAAAGAAAACACCTTCAAGTTTGCCACACTCCACCTGGAGGGGACAACCCACGGTTGGTTGCGCCATCTCCTCATTGCTCAGGATCACCAACACATAACTACCTACAATGGGTTCACCCAAGAGCTTTGTCCAAAGATTCGACCAAAAACATCACGTGTGGTACTTTAGGGAACTCACATTACTCAGTTCCATAAACTTTCCGTAATGGTACCCTAAGTATCCCAAAGAAGACTAGCCTACTTATTTCTCCAAGGATTAAAGTATTCTATTCAGGGTTTTGTAAGTGCTCTCAACCCTACATCACTTAAGGATGCAATGCAAAAGGTGCTAACTGTAGACATCACACCTAAAAAGGACAAGTACCATGCAAAGAATCAACCTTCAAATACTCATATCGAACCTTTCCATAAAGAAGACAAAGGGCAAAATTCTTTCCCATCTTACAAGGAAAAGAGGGTGAAAAAGGATTATGTTTCAAATTCAAGGGAAAAAGGGAACCGTGGCACATTTGTAATCAAGAAAAACTTGAAAAATGACGAGGAAACCAAAACTTGTGCATTATATGCAAAAAGGAATGGAGACCGGGACACATATGCGGGAAAGGAAGTCGAGTACATAGCATAGAAGTAATGTCCGATGTAGGAGTAAAAGGAAATCCAAGCAAGAAAACAAGGCACGATGAATAAGATCTTAAAAGCATTCAATCAAAAGACAAAAGGACAATAAACAAGTAGAGCTTTGTGGAGGAGCAAATCTAGTAGTTGCTACACCCTTATATGCTCAAGATCTACAAACAAACCAATGGACCAGCCAATCTCAATAGTTAAAATTGCAGTATGTCAACTTGAGATCACTCCAGAGAAGCCCTAAGGTTCCTGTGGCCAATGAAAGGAATATCTTCATAGAACATTTCATAGATGTATGTTATGCTTTTAATCCTCACCTTAATATATAAGTTTTTGCTTTAACATTAAGAGATATCTATGAAATTATGCAAACAAAGGATCTAAAGATTACAAATATCCAAGGATTAGTCTAGAGACCCTCGCATTGAATAGATTTGGTTAAATTGTTATTGCTTGAGAACAAACAAGTTTGGGAAGGGTGGACTATCATATTCCCCGCCTAATTCCTCCTCGATCATCTCAAAAGAAAGACATTAAACAACATCGATTTTATCCATTAAGTCTATCATGCATCCAACTGCCCATGTAAAGTGGCGATCATTCTAAATAAAAGACAACAAATGAAATAAAGCACAATTAGTTATTACACAACAATAGTATATGGGCAATGATCATCTCAAATAAAGAATACGGGTCAATTAATGCAGCAACAATTAATAATTACGGGGCAGCGATACAAGTTTAACAAATGCAACGATTAGGAGATGGTTAAAATACATCACAGTGATTCCAATGTGTAGCGATTAACATTAAGAAGCAAGTCGACGATGAAGGAAGGGTGCGATTTCATGGTTGGTGTAACACAGTTTGTTTAAGCAAATATAAGAGTTGCGGCTCTCCCCTCATGAAGAGATAAATAGGGAAGGGAGTCATTGGTTGAAGGCATTGAACAAGGAAGAGAGCATCAAACGTTAATGAGTAATCTGATAAGAATACAAATTCAGAATACACATGTATTAATCTACAATTTCTATACTTGTCCAGTTTGGTAGAATGATGTATCTTGTAATTAGTTGTATGATAATCATTGAACTTGCATCTGATATAGAATATTAAACCTTGCTATCGACATATGTATTATATGTTGTGAATTTGCTTTATCTTTGCTTGTGTTTACTATGTCACATATGAAGATTCATTTAAAGATTCTCATTAATTGGGTGATCTCATTTTGGAGGGGAGGTATAGTAGATATGAAGGATTTTAGTAGCTAGGAGGAAGCCACACTAATAGAGACACCCCAAGTGGGACTAGGAGGCTGGATGAAGGTTGTCATTTCGTGTTCTTGGATTGGGTGGAACAGCTTGAGGCGCCTTGTATGATCTCCCAATTGGTGCTCCATAATGACCATGAGTTTTTTGGATAGAACTTCAAAGGAATCCTATATGCACATTTGGAATATTACTATAGTGAATTCTATTTGTACAACACGGGCTTATATGTTTATTTATTCTATGATACTAACTTGGTTGCAGGACCTACATAGGATACTAAAGTGGCAATTCCTATTCCCAAGCAATATTCAAACCCTAAAAGGAAAATTTTAGGGCAGATTGAGTTATATCCCTGTAGGGGACATTTATATTGAGCAAAGATATCAACACATTTTTTGGACACCATGCATTGTACACTCCTTTAACTTGATGCAAGCAATTGCCACTCAAATAGAATGGGTGAAATAAATATACCAAGAGTTGAGGAGATCCAAATGTTTGTGACAAACCACCATATGCTGCAAGACATTTTTAGGACTTAAACAAGGATGGAATTATTGAAGGTAAATTTAATTAATTAATTTTATTTTATTTAAGCAATGTTTAATATGTATATAATATCTTTTAATGTGTTATTAGCATATTTTTGATGTTATTAACACGATCCTAGGCTGCTGAGACCCGATTTGCATCATATACAAATGTTTTGAGATGACTTTTGAAGGTGCAAGTGATATTGGGCACCATGGTTATTAGTATCCAATGGGGTATTTTGAAATAGTCAAATTCAGAGAGGGTCTAGAAGGTCAAGTTGTTAATCCCGAATGATGATTGGTGGGCTTGTGTGGAGCATGTCCTGAATTAGACTGAGCTTATCATGATTATGATAAGGTTTGTTGTTACAAATACACCATGTTTGGGGGAAGTCTTTGATGTCATGGAAATGATGATAGAAAAGATAGGAGTCATAATAACACAAAAAGAGGATGACCCTAAAAAATATTTTTCAGAAGGGTGGAAAACATCTATCCATTGTCTCCCAAGTACTATAGCTATACGATACTTTATTTGTCAGGGATAATTCTACCATATAGAGATACCAAAGTTGCTATTGGGTACAGGAGGGCATTCACTAAACTCTTCTTAAATCTTGGTGTGGTAGAAAATGTTAGGAGAGAGTTTCACATGTTCATCTCATGAACATATCACAGTCCTTGTACTATTAATTGTAATGTCTCCTTTTGAGATTGCCCTAAATCTTGCCCTAAAATCACAAGTTCAATTTAAGCAAGAAATTATTATATTTAGAGTTATAACTTTGCAAATAAAATGTCTTTATCAAGATTAATCCCGGTTTAAATCCCGCAATCATGTTAGACAATATTTGAAATAAAATTCATAAGGCCAATTATTTCTATCAGGGTTAGGGATCCAACAACAAATATAAGCACATATATATCAATAATCATCTAATTCCTTTTAGATAAATCATGCAATAGCTTCTGAACTTTAGGAACAATGCCATCAATAGTTCTATTTCCCATAATTAATCATAGTAGGGTTTGGAGAGGAAAACCACAAAGGGTGCTTGGAGACTTTTTGAGCCCAATTAAGCCCAAGAGCACACAACATCCAACCAAGACAACTTGCCCTTGACCCACAAGTGGCTGGAAAATCCACTTATGATTCCGTCACTTGGGGTGGCCTACTTAATTGGAGGGAACCTGGGTCATTGAGGAATATTGTTCAGCCCAATTAAGCCTAAAAGCGTGCTACCTAGTTTGTAATGCCCCCTTCCTAATTTGCCCTAAAATCACAATTGCCACAAATTAGGGTTAGGGTTACATCTTACCAATTAAATATCTTTGTAATAATGTGCTCGAGTCTTGACCCCTGTAATCATAAACAATATATACAAATATACATATATACATATTCAATTAGGGTTAGGCAAACCACATCATATTAATAGATTATCAATTATGCTACACAAACATATTAGAGTTTGGAGGAAGAGACATGATGGGTCCACTCAAAGCCATTTCTACACCAAGTTCAAGAGGGATGTCTACCACAACCCTCTTACTTAGCGGCTTGTACATGCTTTCCCCATCGTGCCTCATCTCCGATAAAACACATACAATCTTGTGGAGTTGGGCTATAGGTCGTAAGTAGGTTCTCAACTTTTCTACGTTAAGGGTCCTCTGGTCCTAGGAGCCATTATGGCCAACTCTAGGACTGCTACTTACTTAGCTCTCGCAAACCACTTTTGCTTACACCTCAGGCCCTTCCCTTCAAGATGGGTTTCAGACAATCAGACATTTCTCACATATTCGTCATCATATGCAACATAGTCATCAAGATTGATATTGGTATATGACAATCAACATATCATATATAAACTTAAGCATTATTCTCTCTCTCTCTCTCTCTCTCTCTCTATATATATATATATATATATACAAATAACATGCGTTTATTTAATAATCATGATGGTCAAGGATGTTAACATAATAGATATACCAATGAGTATGAGTTTGATGACAGGGTCTGAGATGTTTAGAGTTCTGCTGTTACTCGAATGCCGGAACTGGTATTTATTTCCTCTTTGGTTAAGCAGTAACCAAAGAGGAAATAAATACCAGTTCCAGCATTCGAGTTACAACAGAACTCTAAACATCTCAGACCCTGTCATCAAACTCATACTCATTGGTATATCTATTATGTTAACATCCTTGACCATCATGATTATTAAATAAACGCATATATATATATATATATATATATATATATATATATATGCTGTAACTCGAATGCTGGAACTGGTATTGATTTCCTCTTTGGTTGCTGCTTACTTCTGTTGGAACAATCCCTTTTGTTATGTGATCTGATTGCTGCTTGTGTGATATCCGATTATGTAGTTCCCAATGAAATATTTTGATTAGTGCATGATGATTGATATTTGTATGAATGATTGACTGACTGAATGAATTCTTTTGATTGTATCATTTGAGCTATCGGTGTAATAATGAGTGGTTTACTGATTAGATGAGTGATGATTAAGAGATTGTTAATTAGATGATTGATGAGTGATGATGTAATGAGTGCTGATTTGATATATTGGTGAATTGAATGTATGTTGATTTGATAAAGAGGTTTTCTGATTGATTGTTTGTTTGATCTGATAAATGATGATTCATTTGTGGATTCATGAGTGATGATTCATACATGATCCTTGAATGATTGGGATGATCTCTTTTATACTTCATTGGTGACAGGGTCACCACCTTTTATAAGACTTGAGCCATAACCCTCCATTGCTGCCCTTTGAGAGTAATAATTTTATTTCCCAGTTGATATTCCTAAGATGTCCTCCTCAAATGAAACCTTCTCCCCTTTATATCTTCCAATGTGGGGGAGAGTCACACCTCTTCATCATGCCTACCCTTTGCAATGGTCACAATCTTTCACATTTATCACTCTTTGGACGAGTTGCCTTTTGAAGGAGTCACTTCCTTATTATTTTTCTTGTCCATTAATTCTTTCTTGATATACACCTTTAAACTATATCTTCTCATTATACTTGTCCTTTATGTCTGCATATACTTCTCAATTCACATCAGCATATTCTTCTATCTCTACATATACATCTATTTTATAGCTGCACATATTCCTCTTATATATTTGCATATACTCTTCTTACAATTCTGTTATAAGCTCTTCTTACAAATATGCCTTCAACCTTTCTTTGATGATCTTCACTTTTATATTCTCATTCACAGATCTGCAAATGTAAGTCTGATATATGCGCTTGCTCCCCTCAAATGCACTCTACAACTTCTTAATATATCTTTCCAAGAGTGGTGTCTCTTGCACTTTCTTAACC
The DNA here is from genome assembly GCA_018584345.1 of Thuja plicata. Taxonomy (NCBI): domain Eukaryota; kingdom Viridiplantae; phylum Streptophyta; class Pinopsida; order Cupressales; family Cupressaceae; genus Thuja; species Thuja plicata. The sequence continues at coordinate 3,242,754 of MU226255.1, forward strand.
GCTCCTTGACTAATCTTAAGTGCTGTTCTTTATTTCTGATTCTGGTTTATTTCCAAATTCTTCTCCAATTCCAACCTGATTATTCCATATTTCATTTTCCTATTTTCCTATTTTCCTTGCTCCATCCATGTCCCCTTTCAATTGAACTCTTCTCCCTTTTATATCTTATGTTGAGGAGCTGCAACTCTTCATTACATGCCTCTTGAACTTTCATTTAACTTAAATTAACTTGTAATTATATTTTACTTATTTATTTTTTAATATTTTCATTTTATTAATTGTTATCTCTTATTACATCTTATTTCTGAATTTTACATAGTCTCTCTTCACAATTCTCTCTTTTCTTAGTGGTTTTGCTCTCCCCTTCTGTCAGGGGTATCTTTTTACATGGGTAGCTAACATGGGCTTATTGTTGGGACCCATTTTATTTCCTCCTAAGTTACACTTAAGGCGGGTATTGGTGTAAATATTTAACTTCACCTAGGATAGTCTTCATCCTAAGTATAAAATTGCACCTAGTTGTGAAGTTTACTTAGAGTAATAGGAATTTTGATTGTTCTCATCTAGACAGCTAAAACTAACATGTTCATTTTGACTGGACATACACTATTGCCACCACTACCTTATGAATCCTTGATTGATGGTAGCTAGGTTCCACCTCTGTTTAGTCCAGGACACCTTTGTCTTAGTTGGACTAAGTTAACTCACATCTTCTTTAGGAGTGGTTAGGAGTTAAACTCTTACCTCTTGGCTATCTGATTCATTAATCCAAGAGGTCGATATATTTGTAATTTACTCTATCCTCCATTAAATTGAATAATGAATATCTTTATTCTATTCATCTGGATTTGTCATTAGCTAATAAGCATTAGCTCTTTGGAAATTTGTTGTTTATGACAAATTGTAACAGAAAGGAGCAAAACTCAAAGGTGGGAGATAGAGTTTGTTTATCTTTGGTTAAAGAAAGAATACATAGACAAGCTAATAAAATAAAGCCATTTAGATATGAGCTATTCACTATTTTAGAGCCATGGGTGAAAACGCCTTCATTATTGCTCCTTCATGAAGATGCATGCACTTGTAAATTGTGCATACATGTAGCTTTATGGGCCCTCTATGTTGGATGAAGAACCTGTGCTGCCCCCTTGGAAGACTTTGGTGTGGATGGAAGGGCTATACTCACCGAAGATGTAATTTTGTGAGAAAAAAAGGAAACTAGGATAAGGTCCAAGGATCTTGGAAAATAAGGGTCAATGATTAAAAGTAAGCCAAGCCAAGTGGTATTCTAGGCAAAATGTGTGTGAAGTTTTCCCCGACTTAGTGTATCATTAAGCTTTTGGGTGACTAGAAGCCTCCTAAGAAGGGAGGTATGATCAATATGATCTAGAAAATAATTATAAAACTTGAATAATAAGTTGGATTTGAGAATTAGATAGTGAAAATAGCAAGTTGAAGTTTTCAAGCCTACAAGTTCATTTATGTGGGCCTTGGGTCATATATGTGGCTGCAGAGGCAAATTTGCACAGGCTAAGTCCGTTTTTACAGGATTGAGCTTGTTTGTGCGGAAGTGCTGCAATTGTTAAAAACTGAGAAACAAATCAAAATGACACCCTTTCCACTCTGGCTTTTGGAGGTATCTCCTTCAGCCTAGGCAGAAGCGCTGACATCATCAACAACTATTTATAGAGGTGGTGCTTTCATGGAAGGATTGATTTGATTATTGCATTAAGGAGAATGAGAAGTATTCAGCTGTTCACGAGTTTGTAGAATATAAACAGATTAGTAGAGGACAACTATTTTTTGACTACTTGCCATACTAGTTCTTTTTAATTAATTGCAACAAAGAGTAGTAGTGCAATTTCTACCAGCAACGCTGGGTTTTCCCCACATGAGTTTCCTAGGGTGAAATATTGAGCTTCATGAGTTGATACACTTCTGTTTTTCCAAGTTATTTTTCTGATTTTGCTTACAACGGTCACCCTTTTTAAAATACCTCATTTGTTAAAGCAAGTTATGAATTACTTTTTGTCATTGATTTTCACTATTCAAAATAAAAATTCCATTTTAAAAATAACTTACGGCAATAATGAAAAAGTATCATTTTGATTCTCATGAGCATCATTATTGTTTCAGCATGAATATTAAGGTGGGAACCTTAATCCAAGTTTGCATAGACATAAAGTTGAATTACATACTACAACGGGATTGAAGAGAGCAAAGAGGGGGTTAGGATCAGAGTCACAGTGCTAATTATCCCGCTCACCCTAAATCTTCTTAGTTTGCCACCCAAAACATCCAACAGTACTCTCCTTACCTATGGGCAAACCATGCTGTATAGTTATGAACTTATGTCTATGAAGGAGAGGATGAAAGCTGGAAACCTTAACCCAAGTTTGCATAGACATAAAGTTGAATTACATACTACAATGGAATTGAAGAAAGCAAAGAGGGGGTTAGGATCAGATTCACAGTGCTATTTATCCTGCTCACCGTAAATCTTATGAGCTTGCCACCCAAAACATCCAATGGTACTCTCCTTAACAATGGGCAAACCATGCTGTATAGTTATGAACTTATGTCTATGAAGGAGAGGATGAATCTTTGACAAAATTTTTTGCAGATAATTTGAGAATCATGGTGTCCACCTTCGAGTTTTTGAAATTTACTCTGAATGCACTCCCTTTCCACCTTCAAGTTTTTGAAATTTACTCTGAATGCACTCCCTTTTACCTTTTTCAAACTCTTCTTGCACCAAACAGATCCTACAAAGAAACTGAAAGAAACACCTTGCAGTAGGCTGTGAGACAATTATGACACCTGGTGAAGCACAAAATTTGTTCTCTCATTGTTTTGACTACTCAAATCTACTTTATTGGCTCCTCTATATTAGGTGATATTTATTCAAAATGATCATCCATGGTAAATCCTGTAGCAAACTAAAAGACACTACAGGAAGAAATAATTAATGGAAAATAAAAAAATCAACAAGAAACATTCAACCTTTACCAATTCCTATCTAAAAGTTATTTCTATGCTAACAATAATCTCAAGAAAGCAAAATAGAGTGGCATGACCATTTTGAGTTAAAGTCGATGCAGGAATGGTGAAGAAGGGGTGATAATAAGGTTAGAAAAGGGACTAAGCATTGTGTAAATATACTATATCAAGGATTGACCACTCTTCTTTGGAATTAGCACAACTTGAACTCATAGGTATCTGTGTTGTTTCCCAGGTTACTTTCCTTTTTAAGCACATTTTTTCAGAAACATATTGATCTATTTTGTGCTTCCATGACTGTTAGGTCAACTCCACTATCCACAGTTCACTTAATTTTTGATTTAGTGGACTATAGTCTGTTACACATCTAGCTTTATAAGTTTGGTACATGTAAGCTGAGACACTGCCACAATAAAGTTGGTCCTTTCCTTGAATTGGGCTGTGGAACACATTCCTCTGCCATTGTGTGAGGATTGGTTAGGGGTTGGGATAGTTAAATAGACTGCTTGGAATGAATGACACCCAATTTATAGCTGAAATTAAATGTTTGTGATCTTCATGGTAAGCTGGAGCCTGGTTGGGCAGGCCTGTTCTGTGAAAATGAGTGTCTTGTATATGTATTAAAGTGCAGCTGCTGTAAAGGATGGTTTGTGTGTTCCTCGTAATAATCTTTTTGAACTTTCATTATGCATGTCATCTTCCTCAAGTATTTTGTGACATTTTCTGTACAATTCTGACGATTATTCACGATTTGTGTCTGATAACATAATTAACATGGCAAGTGACTGCTTTTGTATTGATGAAATTCATATTGTGATGATGTAAATTATGTTATGTGCTTGCATTTCTAAGCCGTAGAGGCCCTAAGTGGAAAATAATCAAGTAATGCATGATGTGGGAACGGTGATGGAATGATTTGAGCTCTTATGACAGAAGACTACATATTTATTTGTGTGGATGACAAAGTATACAAGTATGGCTCATACTGCCTGTGGAAGCTGTCCTTAATTGGTGCTTTGTTCCATTCAGTACAAATAATCCTATGATAATTTATAATATATATTTCCAACTCGCATGGAAATTATTTGACGTACTATTATTATATTGGTAGTATTAATTAATAATGTGTCAGTTAGCGAGGAATTTTATGTTTTATGTATGGATGTTGAGGGATCACATGAAGTTGGTTGGTTGGAGGTTAAGGGGGTGGAAAAGATCCTTACTAATCACAGTTAGTCTCACAATGGATAAATGTTTTGAGGTACAAAGAAAAATCAATTTGAGCCTGCGGCTTTTTAAATTATGTCAGTCACAAGATGAGCTACTTTTTTTTGGGGCATAAATGGCATCCATTGTTGTCAGCTATAAGGTTTATGTTTATATTGAAAAGTTTGATGAAAATTCCTTGTGTGCCTGTCTCTTCCAAATAAAGGGTGGGAGCTATGAAAATTTGTGTAGAAATGTTGTATGCAAGCTTATGATAGGTCCCCTTGATTTATATTTTGTATGTTAATATGTGGCTTGAGAAGATTTCATATTTTATAATGTTAGCTATGAAACATAATTATTAAGCAGTATAATGTTTATAATGCATGCCTATGTAAGAAGGTGTGGTAGATGTGTTGATTGTGTACTTGTATAGGGGAAGTGGAACACAACCTGCACAGGTGATGATAATGGAAGATCCTACCAAGTGAGATGCATATCTAACATCCCAGAAGTGAATGGCAGACATCTTAACGAAAATCCAATTATGTTGGAAAACTGCAAATTGGAAAATAGCCATGGTGTAGTTGAAGAGTGTAAACCATCATTAATGATCGTAGGAAATCGAATTTGTCCACCATGGTTTTTGGAAGATTGGTTGTTGGTTTTTGAACTTTAATCATTAATGTAGTGTGTTTATTAGTATTTTCTTTATTTGTTTGGCACATTGTTATTTTATGTTGCAAAGCCATGCCTGATATATTTGTCTTATCTATCTTGTATTTTAAAGTTTTACATAGTAGGCAGTGTTTCTGAACTGCATAAAATTTTTGGTTCCCATTCATAAAATTGCAGGGTACTTAATGACATTTCTAAAGACACTGTATTGGATAACTGCAAAACAGTTTTTGCACTCTGAAAAAATATCTGGCATATGAATATTTTGGGGTGGGAGTATGAGTCTTATGATTTGCATTTTATTTATTTCATTAGTTAAATGTAGAATTTAGTTTCCATTCATATTTTGCGAGTTACTTTATAATGCATCAACAAACAATATGCTGAATAACTGCAAAACATTTTGTGCACTCGTGACAAATTTCAGTTCAGGAATTTATTTGGGGTGGTAATTAGGACTTCAGATTTTGCATTTTGTTAGTTATATATGTGTATCTTGATTGTTTCTTGCCCTTGTTGAACATTTGTTAACCTATTTCCCTTCTGCTTGAATCTGCATTATTCATCTGTTATCTATCATTTTGTATCTTTTGTTTCTGTTGTTTTTGAAATGCATGCTGCTGTATTTATCATGGCAAAATAATGATTCTCAAAATTACTTAAGTGCTACTGTATGCTAATAATTGTTTGGAATGTTTGTCATTTCTTAGGAGGAAAATTAAAATTTCTCCTTGTGCAACTATTATGTAGACTTTTAAATCCTTTCAAAACAAAATGCAATTAGGTGAATGTATTATTGCTTATTTTATGCTGTTAGAAAATTGTATGTCTAGTATTTTTGTATAAACTGAATAATATCAATAATTTATTCTTAGTGATTGGCAAAGGGATGTCACGTGGAGAGATTACTCAATTTATTCAATAAACTTAATAAGTTAATCTTTAAGGAAGTTGCCGGTTCTTGACTATAACAGGCTGCTAAGTCTATTTTTGAATATTGCATGTTTGCAAATATCAATATTTACAATATAAATCTATATAACTAGCCATGTTCTCTTTTTCATGTCAAACAAGGAGCTTAGTAATACAATTAAATGAGAATTGGAAGGAAATAAATGAACAAATTATATTTAAACTGCGCTCTATATCCTATTTTCTTTCACATGTCACATATAATGTCTCGTCTTTTCTTATTTCAGACTTATAACCCCTCTCTGCTGTCAAGTAAGTTCTATTTTGGTGAAATTGACTGATTAATGCTGGCTCTCCTGTTTCTTGTGCATGTTTACAGCTCAGAATAACAGATACACAAGGCATCTTGCCAAACTTTTGATTCACGTGGTATGGAGCCTTCAGGAGACAGTTACTGTAACATCTGGGGTACGTGCAGATTATGCGAAGGCCATAAATGCAACTCGTCTCTCATCAGTTTTTCTGAGATATTTAATAGAGAATTCAACTAGCAATAACTTTGAGGAATCACTATTTCTCAGTTTGACAGGCACAGATTCCAAAAAAGAGGGAGTTCTAGAAGGTAACTTGTGTCTTTCAAACTAAGATGGTTATTAATGTTTTGGGAATTTACAATCAAGATCTTAATGAGCTCATTGTTTGCAAGTGTATGTGTCTCCAATAAATATCTCTACAAATATTATATTCTCACTGTTCTTTAGACTGATTCCTTTTGGCATGATCTTGGCACCAAGAAGCGTGTTTGCTAGTTTTCATTTTAACTAAGAGGTCTGTTTTTCAATGGTCAGCAGCTACAAGAGCAAGGGCTACACATTTATATCATTATAGAGTTTTCGCAGTATCTTGTATGACAAAAGCTGCACTTGACCTGAAAGAGTCCTACTTTTTATGTGTGCATGCATCATATGTTGGGAAAAACATTCACATATGTTATATTCGAGTGTGAAGTAGAATTGGACATCTTTTGGTGAAGGTGGCATGAGAATGAATTAGCCCAGAGCTCTATTTTTTTTTTTTTTTTTTTTGGAATTGTTAGATAACTTAGATGTAGCTGTTATTTTCTGTTCAGTTTAGGTTAATAAGAAGCAACTTGTAATGCCTAAAGCAGTCCTTGGTTGTTAATCAGTCTTTGTTTGTATTTAGTATTTACTATTGTCAAGGCTCTGGCTTATATATAGCTGTATATTTCCAAATAATTTCATTACCTGTTTGTAGTTCTTGCTGAAATGTATAGCTATAATATGGTATCAGAGCCATCTTCATTTTGAAGAGCCTGTGAGTGACTGTGAGGTGGGAAGGGTTTGGTGTTTGGATTTGTGGAAAGAAAGCTTTAATAAAGAAGTTGAATGTACTGTTTAGTGAAGAGCAAATGTTATTTTCTGTTCAGGTTAGGTTAATAATAAGCAACTTGTAATGCCTAAAGCAGTCCTTGGTTGTTAATCAGTCTTTGTTTGTATTTAGTATTTACTACTGTCAAGGCGCTGGCTTATATATAGCTGTATATTTCCAAATAATTTCATCACCTGTTTGTAGTTCTTGCTGAAATGTATAGCTATAATATGGTATCAGGGCCATCTTCATTTTGAAGAGCCTGTGAGTACCTGTGAGGTGGGAAGGGTTTGGTGTTTGGATTTGTGGAAAGAAAGCTTTAATAAATAAGTTGAATGTACTGTTTAGTGAAGAGCAAATGTATTTGTACAACAGTCAGTTATCCTGGATGTGTGGTCCAAGCAAGCATACACTACTGTATCATCTCAGCAAAACATGGAGGGTGGCGGCTGAGTGGGTACAGCAGTTTCCTCAATTCTGGTTAATGACATTATGAAATGACTGTAGTATGCATTCTTTGGCTAGAGAAACAAGACTGAAACAAAGGCTCTGGGATATGGTTTGCAGTTTGCCGGTGGTTTCTGCCCTCTAATGCACACAGTTGATCACATCAATATCCATCACACTGTGATTTCACTAAATTAGGAAAAAACAAAGTTGGCCTTGAGTCAAAGATTTTTAGTCAGGTTTATAACACTTTTGTTGTTTTCCAAATGTTGTAAAATTTTACTAAAGTTTTACAGTTGCCATAAGTTTTGTATACAAAAAAAGTTTATGAAAATGATAGATTTAATAATTTTTTTGCTGCCTTAGATTTGACTGGGAGAGAATCAATTTATAATCTTCTGATTGAGAGGGCATTTTTCATTGTAACTTTCTTTGTGTGTCATAGACATGTAAACAACCCTGTAAATTGGTTTTGCTAAAGAATTGATGAAATCTTCTGTTTCAATTGTTTCCATAATATTTTTGTATATATTATAGACTATTTACAAATATTTTGCACTTGTTAGAGATGAATACAAGCTCTTTAGAAAAAAACAAACTTGTAATCACCTATGAAAGACCAGGGGTCACTATTTAGAAATTCACATATCTAGAAATCATATCTACATTAGAAATCAACTATGGAAGACCAAGAGTCACAGATTAGAATTCCACATTAGATGTCCCTATGGGGATTTGAACTTGGGTTGCCACAATGAGAACCTGGCATGGTAAGTAATTAAGTTCAACCATCTAGACATTGTTACCATAATTTTCCTGAAAAAATACTATTGATTTAACATCTTTCAAACCATCAAGAGTTCCTCTTAAATCGTTTTTGCCATTTTGTGTTTTTTGTGGTGTCAAACATTCATGTAAATTGGTCTTGTTCTAGCTCTATTGTTTTCATTAAGTTATAGTTTTCCACTTCAATTGTTTTCAATGAGCTCGTCTAGTGGTGCATCTCAAAATGATAGGAACGCCAACGTTGCTTTTGTTTGACTCTCAGCACCTGACCAGGAAGAATTATAGCATTTGGAATCATAAGATGCTCATCGTTTGTGAGTATTGTGACCTTGATTAGGTTGTGTTCGACACGAGCAAATGAAGATCTAGAGGACTATGACAAAAGCATAGAGAAGCTTTACTGCTTTTGGAGTTGTTTGTCATAGATGCATTGAACCTTGATTTGAAAGGCCACCAATGCAGCTACAATTTGGTGGAATTTTATAATTAAGTACCTGACATCAGAGATTGGTTAGTGATTTGATTTCCAAACAAATTGATGGAAAGATAGAAATGCAAGCTAAAGACACATTCAAGACGTAGAAGTCTTTTGACGGATATTTCCTTTATTCAGAAAGAATAGGGGAATTTTTGCACAGAGGGTTTAGATGTGAATCTATGGATTCCTCTCTAGATGTCAATGAGTTTTATGTGGATTATATTTTATTTCAAATTGAATTATTGCCAAAATTGATTAAAGAGTTCGAAGAATATGTGTCCAGTTGAAAATTTTCAGCAGAAGTGAATACTGGTACAAAAAGAATCATAATTCTGTATCAGGATCATTTCTATGGATCCATGGATTGTAATATCATTTGGGTGGTTATATGGTTTTGTGAAGAGGTGATGGAAGAAGTGGAATCCATCCTAAAAGAAGCATGTGGAGGTGATGCAAGAGAATATATAATTTGAAATTTCTGAAGCTACAACCAGGTAGATACTATTGATATGACAATGCACGCCAACGACACATAGGAATTGTGTGAGTTGGGTCTTCTGGAATTATTTGAGAAACAGGGAATTGTGTTGGAGAGTTAAATATCTACTAAAGAAAGGAAGATGCAAATTTCTGTGAATATAACACTAGAGTATTTCAGAAAATAATTAGAAGTCAAACCATTAACTAATCATACAACAAATATTCAGCTGAATTCTTATGTGGGTACATCCAAATTAGAAATTGTTTCCCCATGTGATAGTAAGTGATTAGAGTTTCACACATTTCATAAGATAATTTTAAAAAACGATATTATGAAAATCAAACACAGCAAGTCAATTACATACTATTCCAAGGATGAATAGAAAAGCAGAGCTTCAACTATATCCTCGATCACTAGAATTTATAAAAATTGCAGTAGTGATAGACATTAGACATTATTAGGCTGATAATTGCTGGCAACACTTTGGTTGTTTAGAACTTCATTAAAAGAAATATAAAACGTACATCCTTTCAACTTTTGTATGGAAAGAAAGTAGTGCAATAGAACATTTGGAAGTTGAGGAACTAAGAGTGAGGGTAGGCATGGGAAATTAAATAAGTAATGAAGAAAGTCTATGCGCCATACTGTCTAAGTCAAATAAGTTATATGAGAAAGGATGTTGGCAGAATTGTCCATTGAAACTGCACAAAAACAATAGTGTCATTATAATTGTCTATAGAGTTTGCATTTAAACAAAATTCCAGTTTTAAAATATATTGGAAAATAATGCAAAAAAGGTAAAAAGGAAAGAAAGAAAGAGAGGACCTTAAGAAATTATCGAAGCATCAAATAACGGGCCAATCCAATTAGCTGATATTAATTGAACACAATATCAAAAGTTAAAACTAAGGCAATATCATACCAAAATAGACAGGTGTTAACTGCATTATTACAATATATACTAGAAAAAGAAGAGCAATAGTTTAAAATGTCCTTTTGGTCGCTGCATGCTGATCATAGGTCTTGTTTACCATCAAGCGATTGTGGAGCCTTAAAATGCATGAAGGTAAAGGATGACTCATGATTCTATCCACAATTAACTAAACAGTTTTGTTTCCTAGATGGCGGACAAAGTAAAACATTGGCCGTTGACAAACACAAAAGAAAGAAGTTTGGTTGATATAGGCAAAAAGTACTCTATTGGTGAGTAGAAAGAGGCTTGTAACCAATGGATGAAGATATAATGAGTTTTGTGAAGACCAATACCCAAAAACAACCTGGGGCACCTATAAATAGATGCCACATACAACATGATGGCCATTGAGGATAATTAGAAAAGATAAAGTAGTATACAAGGTATGAATTCCAATCTAAGCATGGGCACTTGGTAATCATTTGATATATTACATTACTGCAAATGGTGATGGATGTCCTTTTGATGAAAAAATCACAAGATAGAAATGAAACACTACCATGCAAAAAGGAATTACTATTTAAAATACAATGCTCGGGATTCTTGTAAGGTTGGAAGGAAATAAATTAAAACATCAAACAAAAATTAATTCATTTGCTATTTTATTATTTAATTTTAAAGATAGTTTGAAAACAGATATACAAAATATCAAGTTTCAGATCAGCCCATGGGGCTGTAAAACAAAATGGAGGAGACCATTAGTATCTCTGTTCAAATTAAGCCAGCTAGAGTCTCCAACTACCTAATGAAGGTACTGCTGCTATTAAGAAACAAAATGAAGCTATACAAAACCATACATCCTTATACAGCTGATATACAAAACATGGATCCAGTCATGTATGAAGCAAACATGGATCCAGTCATATATGGAGCTATACATATTCATATTGCTTAATATAACAGACTGCCTTCTTAGCATTTCCTGCTTTGACTGTAGATGCCCAAGTCCCTCCAATTAATTGGAGGCAATATGGCTGACACCTCCTTGTTAGATCTAACTTCTTCAAGAGCAAAGTCATTTCCAGCTTTGATATGAAATCTTGCTCCATGTGCTCCAGTGGTTTTCTTTTGTTTCACAGCTGCATTGTCATTGTAGTTCTTCTGGAAGTCCATGAATCCCTTTGAGAAGGGTGTGTTGTCAAACTGGTTATAAGGCGCTGTATGGCCATATCTCACTTCTTCCTTGTTGACTTGTACAGTACCACATAAAAAATGATGTGATATTCCATCTGTGTTTGTAGTGCAATCATGCGTACCATAGGGGAAGTGCATGTTCTAGATTGTTTAGAAATGTTTTGTAAACCTGTGAGCTCAAATCCCATGTGTGAACAGAAGACACAAATGGAAGGAATTTTGGTTCCACAATAACCACATTCATCAATGATGACTACACGATCAGCAGTATTAGCTAGCAAATAGCTGGGAAAGGTAAAAGTAGGGAGTGGCTGTGTTAAGGCTTTCTCCCATGTGGGTAGCATTAAAAGTGGGGGCAAATGATGAATGCTTTGAATGGTCACAGAACGCAAGAGAAAAGTCGTTGATTACCATGACTGTGGTATGCTTCCTTGATGGTGGAGTTATATCATATATCAAGGTAACGAGTTCAAAATTTCCAGTAAAATTATTATCGGTGTTTGGCCTACCAAATGATGGTGAAAATGATGTACTAAAATATTTGAAGAAGGTGACAAGAAAAAAAAATTAAGCTGACAATTGTGTTGGACAATGGATACATAGCAATTGTTAAGCAAAATGGCATTGATGTAGATGCAATTCCAAGCATGACATGCAAAGAGGGAGACAAGTTTTTGTTGGTTTGTCTGTTTTTAACAGATGAAAATTATGAAATGTAATTCTGATGTTACCATCACATACATAAATTTTTTAAACAGAAAACAGTACACTTGGGCAGAGCGTGTGGCAAACAACATGAATGATTGACTATTAAATGTTGCATGGACAAAGATGGTCATTTTATCGTTTCACTAAATGACAGTAAATGTAGAGGGGCAGCTATCAGTTTTTCTGTAATGTGACTGAGAAGTTGACACAAGGCTGTCAGTGTATTCTGCCATCCGTCTTGATTGTGAATTTATTGCAACATTATACAACAATCCTCTAATATTTTAATATTTTTGTCAAATGTCTGTGATATTCCAGTCAATAAAGCTTGTTTTTCCAGATTTGTTCTAGGTTTAGAATTTTTTTTTCATTTATTATTTTAATAAATCTTTGGAGTTCTACTCCAATAAAGTTAATTTTATTTGTCATTTTCCTATTTTAATAAATGCTATGTCTAAGTTTCCTTGACCAAATCTTGTCCTTTTTATTTTACAACATTTTTTTCTTAAGTTTTGGTTCTAGGCCTGTTTAATAAAGATTTTTTTTTAAAAATTTATAGTTTCAAATTCTTGCAATTTAAAAGCTTTTTCTCTCAGTGGGTTTTTGTCCTACCAAAGGTTATCCATTTCAAAATCCCCTTTCTAATGTTACTTACATGTGAATATCCTGCACTCTTTGAAATATTTATTCCTGCTTTTCCTATTTTGGAAAGAGTTTACTTCAAATTTTGTGCGAGGACAATCTTGTTGATGTGTGGCGGCACTTTCTTGATGTTTGGAATCATTATATATCCTGAATTGTTGCGTTTCATTTAGGTTTTGGTTTAACAACTTGTGCCAAAGTTCTCCGCTATTTGATTTTATGCAAACCCGAGAGATCACTATCGTAGATCATCATTTCCCCATGGCGCTGTTAAAACCTTGAATTCTATAATTTCAATTCATCTCTGTTCACTTGCTGTTTACATCAAGATAATCAAGCATTCAAATAGGTCTAGTCTTAGAATTTTTTGTTTTATCTCTGGAAAAGAAGCTTTGACAATTCAATGGAATCTTTGAAACTTTGTGAAGGAGCTTTGAACATAGTGTGGGAGGAATTAAAAGGATTGGATGTAAGCAAGAAGGTGTACTTTGATAAGGGAATGGTCCTTGCTTCCTTGGCAGCCATAATTATGGAAACAGGGGATGCCAGGCTTTTTAAGACACAAAAGTGTGTGCAAACACTACTTGGCCTTGTATCCCAATATTAAATCTGCCACTCATATGGGCACTCCCCTTGATCAACAAGATGTGGAAGGCGAGGTTTATGACAAAGTATGTGATTCATATTTACAAACTACTTCTAATTGTTCAGAGTGATGAGGGGACCATCTAAGATAAAATATTTATGGTTCCTCTGATAAGATTTTGGCAGATAACATACAATTTAACCTTCATAGGATCTATCAGTCCCTCGCCTCGCAAATATATCATGCAGCAATTGTTGAATGAACAGGCTGCTACTTATGCATTACTTAATGTCTTCAAAGGTTGGGTAGATGTCAATACAACCTTGCCATTGTTAGCTCCTGCAAAAAGGTATAACATTAGAAGCTTCAAGTTAGATTTGAGAAATGTAATGGCTCTAACGTGTTGACTCCCTGACCAGAGAGACACTGATGATGTTGAGGATTCTTGGGTCTTTATTAATACAAAATGATTAGTGAATAGAAGATGGAGATGAGGGCATTCTGTATGAATTCTTTGTCAATTGTCTTTGTGCTCATTTTAACTGGGATCTTCTGTGCATGGTGTTCAGTTTATATGTCTATCCATGTTCATATTCTTGTGCTCCACAAACACACTGTATTGACTTATTTGTATTCAATGATTTATGGCACACCTACCCCAAAGCTGTCTGAGAAAGCAATGAATTTTTAGGGAGCACCGGGGATGATTCTCTGTCATGCAGGCTATCTTTACTAGAACAGATGTTTTGTTGGAATACCTACACAAGCTGGCAAGACATACTTCCAACTTATTGTTGGTAAATGAGTGGCCTATCTGGTGTGCACATGGGTCTTTGGTCTGATGAAGTCAACATGATGATATATCTTTCTTGTATACAAGTAGGTTAAATTAGTTCCTGATACTCTCTTTGTAGATTTTCCAAATGTCAATGTGTGGCTGCTTTCTTTGCTATAAATTAGACATAATATTGACCTATGTGAGGGATCAACCTCAGCTATGATGTCTACAGCTCTTTGAGGTGTGGCCATGTCTTGAAGTATAGAAAATCGGTATCTTTGTGTACAACTTGAAAGTAGGTTGTGCAAAGAGTTGTGACTCATTGTAACATGCTTGTTATTTGATACATTAGTTTGATATGAAATTCATTTTATTGCTTTGATTGGTTGTGTAATTCTTGTGCAAGCAGCTGGATGAATTTTTAGCTAAGTTGCCGATTCAGTATGGGTGCAGATATGGGATATGGGGTCAGGTACATCAATTTTTTTCCCTTTGGGTATAGGTACATGCACGGGTATGTCTGTACATATATTATATATATGTACAAACATCATAATCTAAAATATTAATACGTGATACTCATTAACCCATAATTGGCAATAAATAAATTTTTTAAATACCTCATAATATCATATTCGTAATTTGCAAAAATGATAATATTCAAATTTGAAAAGGTCATTACACATTGAAAATTCAAATTACAATACATATTTAATATCTATTTTCATTTTAAATGGTTTTTTCAAAATTGTGGAGCCTTTTTTTGGACGCCCACGACATTGGAAATGCCTGGGGTTGCCCATGATTTGGCCCAGGTGCCTCGGTTCGAACCTAGAGCAAACCTTGGTCTGAACCTGAACCCAAACCCGAACCTAGACCCAAACCCACAAATCCGGTAACTTGAATCCTGTGATAAAATTGCAATTTAGATTTTGTAATAAAATTTCAATTTAGATAGTTACAATAAGGGAGTGAACTTCAAAGGAATATACCTTATCATGAACATTACCAATGTTCACTTTGAAGTGTATCCTTGATTAAGATAGTGATTGGGCTAAACATCATGGAAAATAAAAGGTTTGTAAAGTCAATTTAATATAAACTGAACACCATTGGCACCATATTGGCCAATTTGGGTAAAGTTTGTAATACTTTGCATATATGGTGGCGGCTGAACTGATTTAGCTGAAAATACTAACAGCCATGACCATGGTTATAAGACTTGGACTTGGCTAGTACTCAGCAAGCTGATTTTTTGATTTGGACTTGGAGTCAACACTCAAACTTGACAAAGACTCAACGAATTGAAAAACCATGAAATAGAGGGATTTTTTAACGATTATAAGCTTTTACTATGCACCCTTGCAATAAATCAATTTTAAAGACATAATAAGTATATCAACTAGAAGCTACATTGATCACATACACAAGCATAATTTAATCAATAGTGCACAAGTGGATTGAGTTGAGGAGACAATATATTTAATTGTACAAATATTATCAAGTGTTTTAGGCGCACAACGCTCCTGCAATATAATATTCATGGCATCAAAAACAAAAACTACATGGAGTCATTAACCGTGGTAGAGAGGAATTCATATCACTCGACCAACATCACTACCACTATGTGGGGTAATATGCTTATATTTTACAAATGTTGTTACAACCATAGTAGCATTACTAAGGATAAGGATGGACTTGGCAAACCAAAAGCATGAATGTGATTCAATTACTCAGGATTAAATTGGGAAAAAGTTGAAAGAATATAAAAATGTTGTCTTTTCCATTTGGCCTTGCCCAAAATGATTCTTATGTTTTGCTTTTTAAAAGTAGAGTGGGGATTGGGCACAACAACTCCCAATGGGGTTGATGGGCAGTGCCTTGTATGGTGTTTTTGGGTAGTTTTTTTTAGCAAGGTAGGGTGGTTTTGGGGGGCAACACCATAGTCATGTTCCTTGTCACAATATAGGGTGAGGTTAAGGGACGGAGCCCCAAACAGAAAGCCCAAATCAAAGCTTTTAAAATCACACAGAGCATCATGACACATGCCATTTTTGACAATTTTATTACTTTTGACCAAGCTCCAATCCCTTCAAAAAACGCAAACGTCCAAGCCATAGAGAAATAATTAGGCCCTAACTATTTTAGCTGGTTTTGTTTGTAGCATTTCTAGTTGACTACTGTTTTATTCTTCTTGATTGTGCTTGCAAATGAAGTGAATATAATTTTGAAGAGGTAACGATCATTTAACATGTTTTATGTTTAAGCATTTTGAATGTTCCAAAATTTCCATCCTAACTGTCATGGACAAGTTTTGTTTCTATCAGTTTGCAAGTTTGGGTAAGTCTTGTAACTGTGGCCATGACATTAGTTCCTTAAGGCAACAAAAAGCATACTCCTTGCTTGAACTAGTTGCCTGCATGTCATCAATGCATTATTATTAATAAGTAGAGATATTGTGGTACACATCCACAATGTTAGTTAACTATGGTCTAACTATGACCTTTGTTGCTTAAGCCAGTCTCATGCAGGTCTCTGGTCCTTGTCAATATGAGATAGTGTGGTACACAACCTCAATGCTAGTATCTTATGGTGTGTTTCTTGCTTGTACTAGTTGCTTGCTGGCTGCCAACCCTGTTGAATTTGAGAAGATACAATAAAGACATTGATATAATAAGGTGACTAGAACTGACTCTATACAATTGGTGGTTATATTCCTAGTACATCATCACAACAGCATGTATGAAATTTGTTCCTTGTTTCATTTTGTATCTGATTTTATGGAGTCCCTAACGAAAAGCTTATTCTTCTCAGAATAAGCTCCTTACCAAACATCTCAAATCTCATGAGAATTTCAATGTCAATTATTTATTTTTTGTCTTGTCTCTTTAATATCACTGGGTATTCAATGCATGCCAGGTTTTTCGGGTTACATGTACTCATGTTTTCTTATTTTTTTCTGAATTACTAGTAACTTCAATGTGTCATCTTGGTTTCAATTATTGCAGTTCACTGCGTCTCAGAATTTTTTATGCAAGGGCTACTGGGTTTTGTTGGCTCTTCAGATGTTAGGTATGTATAAGTGATTTTCTTGATTTTTTCTCGAATTTTGAAGGTGTAGCAAGATTTATAGTTTTTAAATAAAAAATTATAGAGAAAATTATATATTTTGTTTGTATCTCTGAGCTTTCAATTGATTTGATCTTTCAGTCCAAGTTCATATCTTCTACATGTTGAAGTTGTCAATCTGCTTCTAGTGGCCATGTCCACTCAGCTTCATTCTGGGCCGTCCCCTGGTCCAAGGGATATACACCCATTAATTGATGCTGCAATGATGCAGGTATGAATTTTAATGATCTCTTCCTTAAGTGGCATGTTAGTTAATGTGTGTTCTTGTATTTATTAGCTTGTGTTTGACTGTTTCTAGCACTAATTTTAAGGCCTCAATTTAGTTTCTTTTTCTAAATCTTATCTCATATTTTTGTGCAGGAAAGTACGCTTGTAGGGCCCTTCGTTCGCAAGCTATTAATTTCATATATTGCACGGTTAACAGTTCCATCAAATGCTATGTACTTAAGTATCTCGAAAGGTAGTCAGCCAGGAGTTCTACAAAAAGTTGGCTCTGCAGCTGGTATGATTGTCTATTCAGTTTCTACTCTTCTTTTGAAGTGTAAATTGGTTAATTTGATTTATATTCTTTGTCATGTTAATATGGTTATCTATTAATGGTTTTGGGTTCAGCATAGGATGGATCTTACTCCCATATCTTCCTTTGTAACCCCAAGGTTTGGTATGGCTGGGTGCATATATATAAATACTCGTAATTTGCAAAAAGTAAAATACTAGTAATTAACAGATTTAATGTTAAATGCCAATAACTTAAACAACTTTTAACTCCAGTTATGATAACTCCCAACTTTAAATGGCAGTTATGATTAGCAAAGTTCATTACCCATAAAAATGCTAGGAGCTTCCTTCCATATAATACTTATGTGCTTGTTCATATTCGAGGAGAAAGAATTCTCTCTAAATGAAAGTGGCTCTATAAAGGAAAAACAAAACATTTATCAGGACTTCTAAACTGTCTTTATTGGAAAAGAATATGTCGTGCACTTGGACAATATCACAACAATTTAATTGGCAGATGAATTTTTAAAATTATATCTTATTTGTTTTTCAATGGTAAAAGAGATGAGACCAACTCTATGCACTCCAAGAAGTCTAGACTCAGGGTAGTTGCACTTCATAGCAATATTGTTAGAAGTGTTATAAAACTTGATAGTTCAATATTAAACAATGGAGACAAAGTCTCCTTAAATAGAAAAATACAACACAATGTTTCTAAACAAAACAATCGTTAGCTGAATACAAAAATAGAAACTAACTAAGAAAATTGAACTTACTAAAGATGACGATTAGAAACATTACATTATTATTTTAATACCCTCCCTTAATGTTCATCGTACTAACTAGCCTATAGAAGACAATCTGCAAGTCTTTTGGTCTCATCTGCATAGAAGGTTGTCCCCTTCTCATCATAACACTTTGTGACATGAGCCCGCTACTAAGACCCTCCCTAAATCTGTAGAACTTTTGGAAATTACCAAGATAACCACAAACCATCCAACCTGATGTTGGTAAACAAAGGTATCACTCCCTGTAGTCAAAGACACTGAGATGAAACTAAAACCACGATTTTGAGGAGAAAATCGGCAAACCCTTGTGCAGACCGTTGCCCTAGCAACTCTAGGTGCAATTCAGAACAACTACAAGAAACCACAATTTTTGTGGAAAAAATTGCTAAAACCCTCCAATGATTTTTTTGGAAAAAATTGACAAACCCTGAGACCAACAACACCAATAATGATTTTTTAAAAAATAATTAGAAAACCTTGAAACAATTTTTGAGGATAAAATTCGAAAAACGAAACACAATTTTTAAGGAGAAAAATCGATCAAAACCCAAGACAAAATCTGATTTTTTAGGCAAAAGAAATGCACAAAACCCACATCAATTTTTTATGGACAAAAATTATAAACCTCCCCCCCCCCCACCCAGAACTTTTTAAGGAAAAATTATGAAAACCCTCCCATAATNAAATTATAAACCCCCCCCCCCCCCACCCAGAACTTTTTAAGGAAAAATTATGAAAACCCTCCCATAATTTTTTAAGGAAAAAAATTATGAAAACCCATCATAATTTTTTCAAGGGAAAAAATTATGAAAAACCACCATAATTTTTAAAGGAGGAAAAATTATTAAAAACCTGATACTAATTTTTTTAGGACAAAAATTTAAAAAACCCAGAAGACCGTGATTTTTAGGACAAAATCATGTGAAACCTTTCCATTGCAAAAAACAGGTTGCAACTGCGGCAAAAAAACAACCCATCACAAAAACCTTCACACAACAAATGTTATGGTAAATCAATGTTGTATTAAATAGAGGAGATGAAAGCTCCTTATACAGATTTACAAAGAAGATGTTTCTAAAAGAAATGATCGTGAACTAAAGATGAAAATAGAAGCTACCTTATAACCTAAAGACTAACTAAGATGACCATTAAAGAGACATTACAATATTCTAATACCCTCCCTTAATGGTCACCGTCTAACTACCCTATAGAAGACTATACATCTCTTGTGGTCATAAATTCTTCAGAACATTCTGCTGCTACTGAGACCCTCCATGGATTTGCGGAATGTCAATGACCAAGAGTAGCCAAAATCTGTCCATAAAAATAGAGAAGGTTGTCCCCTTCTTCAGAATGCTCTGCCACAAGAGATAAGAGCTTGCCATTGAGATGAGTCTGTCACCAACCTCCCAGAATTTGCAAAACTTTTGTCCAAAAATTATCACAAAATCTCCAACCTGATGTTGGATAACAGAGTTGTCCCTCCCTGTAGCCAGAGACACCGATAACAACTGCCACGATTTTGAGGAAAAATTAGCAAATCCTCCAAATTTTTGCAGAAGAGCACGACAACCCAGAATAGACTGCAAAAAAGTCACGATTTTTGAGGAAGAAATCTCCAAACCCAAAATTACAAATCATTGTTTTTTTACAGAAAACAAACGGTAAAAACTTTCTAAAAACCAGGGAGCCCTCCTTGATAGGAGCGAACCCTTAATTTTTGAGGAAAAAATTATAAACCCAAAATAATTTATTTTTTTCAAGGGACAATTATTAAAACCCACCAGAAATTTTTTGAAGGGAAAAAAAATTATGAAAACTTGTCAGAATTTTTGTAAGGGAAAAATTATGAAAACCCATCAGAAATTTTTGAAGGGAAAAAATTATGAAAACCCATCAGAGATGCCTTCATGGGGCAAAACACGAGACTTCGCGTGGTAAACAACATATGCAAGCAATATGCAAGTACATGCAACCCTCGAAAATCAGAGACATGCAACTCACAAAAAACACATGCAAGCAATATGCAAGTACATGCAACCCTTGAAAATCAGAGACTTTTGCTCTAACCAAGAAATCACGCGATTGAAACCCTTGACTAGGTTTACGATTTTCAGCAAAAAATTCGAAGACAAACCACAAAATTTTCATAAAATACCTCCCCAACGATCTTTAAAAAAAAAACCAGAAAACAAATTTCTAGGAAAAACAAATTCCAGATAAGAAGAGGCTCGAATTTTTCTTAAAAAATTCACCAAATTTTATGAAATCCGATCTACCTACTCTGATACAATGTTATTGTAAATCAATGTGGTATTAAATAGAGGAGATGAAAGCGCCTTATGTAGATTTACAAAGACGATGTTTCTAAAAGAAACATTCGTGAACTAAAGACGAAAATAGAAACTACCTACTAAACTAAAGACTAACTAAGATGACCCTTAAAGAGACATTACAATATTCTAATTGTGTATGAGGAAATCTTCAACCTGTTGGGATCAAGCTTAAACATGCAAACATTAGTGGGTTAGCACATGAAAAGATCTAAAACATGAAATAAGCATGAAATAACAAGATAACTCTCATAACATCGGATTGAGCTACAATAAGTTGCACCCTATAAAAGACTTTTAGATTTGCTCAAAAAGAAGGATTGTGGATGTGCTCTCTCAAAACACAACTAACTAATCCCCAAGTAAAATGCTTGATGAGTATGAATAACTAATCCCCAAGTAAAATGCTTGATGAGTATGAATGAACAACTAAGATGCAAGATTGATGGATGGAGGAAGGATTCAAGAGCTAGTATGGAGCAACTAGTCTCAAAAACCTCCCAAGATGATGATCTTAAACTAATAATGATATACAAATGCAAGATTCAAGCTTGATTCAATTACCATATTGATCCCAACATTTGATATCTAAGTGAATTAACAAAGAACTAAGAGCATGAAAACAAACTATGCAATTGTAGAGCTAAATTAGCATGATAACAATGCACAATTGAGAGATGAAATGCAAGGATAAAGGCCTCCTATTTATAAATTTTTGGAGGGAAGAGAAGGGCTTGGATGAGGTGGCACCTATGTGGCATCCACATAGGAGCCACATAAGGGACACATAAGCTTAGAGGAGAGGTCAATTTGAGCATTTAATTCTTTGTGAGGCTCAAGGTTTCGCACACGTGTGAGCAACCTTAGAGAAAGGAGTGAGGGGCAAGGTTGTAAGAGCATTTAAGGAAGTTGGTTGACTTGCTTGGGATGGGTTGCTCACACATGTGTGAGCATTCCATTAGCACTAAAAAGGTTAGGAATCACTTTTTAAGTAGGATTAGTGGGTGATTAAGTGGGATAGGTAAGAGTAGGGTAGGCTTCTAGATTGGATTAGTAGGTTTCTAGGTTGGGTTTAGATTATCATTCAAATTAGATCTGAATTAATCATAGTTTAGAAGAATTAGGGGTATGAGGGGATTTTAATAAATATGAATTTATTAAAATGGGGTTTTTTGTGAGGCAAATGTATTTAAATTGATCCATTGGGATATAATTTAGATTGTATTTAAATACTTAGAAGGGGAACTATTTAATTGATTAAATTAAATAGTTAGATGAATATATAAGAAATATTAATTTAATTAATATTTTGGACGTCTACACTAATAACAAAACACCAGATTTCGCATGGTAAAATACCGTAGAAAACAACCAAATTTCATCACGCGGTAAAACAAGAAAACACTTCGTGTGGTAAATAACGCATCATAGCACCCATGATTCGTCACACCCTGGATAATGAAAACCATGAGATTTTCAACAAAGTTGAGAAACCCTCGCGCGGAAAACAGTACATGCAAGCAACATGCAACAAACATGCAAGTACATGCAACCCACATAACCATGGGCCTCTCGTGAGAGAGCTAGACCTAGACTCGCTCTGGTACCATGTTATAAAACTTGATAGTTCGATATTAAACAATGGAGACGAAGTCTCCTTAAATAGAAAAATGCAAGACAATGTTTCTAAACGAAACAATTATTAACTGAATACAAAAATAGAAACTAACTAATAAAACTAAACTTACTAATGATGATCATTAGAAACATTACATTATTATTTTAGTAATAAGTTGGATTGTAGACTTGGGGGATAAAAAATTCAGCCAATGGGTCAAATGTGTGATTCTGTGACTCTTTCCGTCTTATAGTTGGCTGATGCAGATTGCTTTTCCACACAAAGTCAAGGTAAAAGTAAAATTAAGTTTGACTCCCATCAACCATTCTACCGCCATCTTGTTGTTTTCATCGTCTTGTTTATTTCTTACTCTATTTTATCTGCTTTTGAAGACACTCCCTGGCATTGTGATGCGTGCAATGTTTGGATATCTGACCAGGGTTGTCTTAGCTTTGTATTTAGTCCCAAACTGAGCCCAGCCAATATATGACATAAAAGTATTGAACCCTTTAGAATAGTTGTTTTTTGTGTATTGATTTAAAGTTTGATATGCTTCTATTCTAGACTTGATTAGTGTTAGTGATGTTGCCATCGTCTTATTAATAGCTTTAAAAGATTATCACTAAGGACACATAATATGTTGGAAGGTCAAATGAATTTGACACATTGCTTTACACAAATGCATTGGTTTTATATGGATGGGAGCCTATGTGATGTCACCTTTCTAATTTGCCCTAGAATCACAATTGCAATAAATTACATCTTACCAAGTAAATATTCCTTTAAATATTGTGAACCTGGATTTGAATCATGCAATCATAATATATATATATATATATATATATATCTATTCAATGATTGCAGTTAGATAATATCACATTATAATCATATACTATCAAAAGCATTATGCAAGCATATTAAAGATTGGCAGAAGAAACATGATAGGTCTGCCCGAAGTCATTTCTACACCAAGCCCACAAGTGAATGTCTATAAGAGCCCTCCTCTTTGCTTGCTTAGTGGTTTGCTTGTACATGCTTTCCCTATCAATGTCTCATCCTCCCAAAGACACATGCTACCTTGCGGAGTTGGGTGGAGGTTGAAGGGGGTTTCTTGGTCCTATGTAAGTGCCCTCTTGGCCTCCTTACATGACCCTCTTTGCCCTCTTCTTACTCCTCAGACCCTTCATATGAGATGGGTTGCATATAGTCAAGCACATTCTATATTCTACTATGAACATTCATTTAAGCATCATCTATTATTCATATGTACATGGATATAATTATACCACAGTTACTTGTAAGAAGGAATGATGCTGAAGATGGCCAATCTGATAATATTAGCCTACCGATTTGAAGATAATCTCTTGGATGTAAATGCTGATCAATCTCTATGAATCGATTTTAGTCCTCTTGTGTGCTCTTCGTGCTGATTACTTAGATAATCCTTGATGATTTAATGTTGATGCAATGGACTGCTGTATGTATTTAATTGATGCGATGATCTGCTCATGTCTTATACTCTGATCTGCCCTTTAATGAGTACCAATTGCTGATTGAGTACTTATTTGTCCCTTGATTCACAGCACATTGTATCCCTTTCAATGCTGGGAATGAATCCTCCTTTATACTTTATTGGTGGAAGGGTCACCACCTTTCATAAGGATCGAGTAATCACTTTTCATTGTTACCTATGAGAATAATATATTATTCCCCAAATTGATCTCCCTTGGATGTTCTCCTCAAATGAAATCTTCTCCCTTGTATACCCTCCAATGTGAGGGAGAGCCACACCTCTTCATAATGGTCACAACCTTTCATAATTACCACCCTTCAAAAGGGTCACAACCCTTTATCATTTCTACCCTTTGAAAGAGTCACAACCCTTCATTAGTTTTGCCCTCAGAAGGAGTCACTTCCTTATTTTCTTCTCATTTCTTTTTTCTCTTGATTCACAACTTCCCTTTTCTCTTCCTTCCTCTCTTCCCCTTCAAATGAAGTTCTCTCCTCCCTTTTATATCCCATGTTTGAGGGAGTCACAACTTTTCATTTAATGCCTTTTAACCTTTCTTTAAACTTAATTAACATGTATATTATATTTTATTATTTATTCATTTATTTGTTATATAGTTTAATTTTATTAATTATTATCTATTATTAAATCCTATTTCAGAAGGGGGACATTACAGCCTAGTCAGGATCTAAAGCGATAAAATGACCAAGTCCTTGTGGGAATGGTCCTTGCAAGCACCACT
Source organism: Thuja plicata (assembly GCA_018584345.1). NCBI lineage: Eukaryota > Viridiplantae > Streptophyta > Pinopsida > Cupressales > Cupressaceae > Thuja > Thuja plicata. The sequence continues at coordinate 3,267,567 of MU226255.1, forward strand.
ACGAAATGGTTTACTGGAACATCATCAAAATTTTTGCAATATAGGATTGTAAGAATTTTCAATTTTGCTTGCTAGTTTCTATAAAGGCATCAACAGCCTTTTAATTTAATTGCTACTTGACATGAATTGCTTAATTTGTATAGCCACAACCATTGGTGCTTGTTGTCGCCAAATGAGTATCACTTTGCATGCATTGTAAAATTTTCTATAATAAATCATATATATGATTCTCAATCATTGAATTGTTGAATAAATATGATTGAGCAATCTACAAGTTCGTTAGTTACTAGATTGAGATCATTGCAACCACTGAGACATTGGCATTGTAATGATAAAAACCAGAAGTGATTGCTTTAAGATATCCCTACCAAATCATTTTCAATGAATATTCAATATGTAAATGTTATTTTGTGATTTTTAGTTATGTTATTGAGCAGTGGCCCACAACCATCATGACTCACCATGCAAGATTTGCCTTGAATTTTTTATTTATTATAGCTAGAGTGAAACACTTTTATACATATATACCATTTTGGAGACTTGCTTAGATGGGCCATCTTTTTTATTGGATGATTGCCTGCTCGCATTTGCTTCATTCATTGTTCAATATATAAATTATTACATGTCAGATTTATGTTTTTGCTTGGTCATATATATATATATATATATATATTTGGGCTTGGATGTTTAATGCTATTCATTACATATCCTTATCATTTACAGCACAGCTATCTTCAGCCCTAATGAAGTTGATTAGTAGCATTTTTGGTACCATAGTAGCTAAAATCTATTTTGTTTGGAATAACTATGTAAACTAAAAGACAAGTTTTTTAATTAATCAGGATTTAATAGGGAAAAGCTTGGTAGAAAATTGGGAAGTTAAAAATGCATAAGAGTAGAAAACATTTAGAGGAAAAACTGCTATTTAAAAAAAAATTGTGTCAACTAAGCATCATAGAGATCCAAAATGAAAAAAAACGAGTATACAGCTTTAATTATGGATTTTGCTCATTATTTGAGATTTTTGCCTTGCTGATTACAATGCATAGTACACTAGCACATGGCTTAACTTTGATGTTCAAATCTAGATATCAATCACAAATTACAAAATACAATTCAGCCTACAAAGTAACAAAATAGGGAGGGAACATATGAGGCTAGTTACTATGATCTATGGGCTGTAGATTGTGAAGTTGATGCTCTAGGTTTCATGCTCCCAATTTGATTGTTCTCCCATTGATCATATACATCCTTCAAGATATCCAAGTCTTCAGCATAAAAAATGACTCATCATTTGTCATCCATTCTGAGTCTGGATTATTCTTTTCAAGACCAATTGATCAGCTGTCTTCAATGCTCCTTGATATAATCAAATTGGATTCACAAGTTCGTGATCTATACAAAATAAGTGTTAGAACTGTAAGTTACTACAAAACTATAAATAGAATTTAGAATTATAATAGCAAGTTTCTCCAAACTCTAATTTTCTTGGTGGAGGTTGTGATGAACGCAGGCCAATTATTCATCCACTGCTGAGTGGAGTTGTGCATTCTTTGATGTGTTCAAATGGAGATGAACTCTATGGTTGGCTCAAAATATGCATCATTATCCATCGAATGTTTTTGATATCCTTTACAAAAAAAAACCTAGCATTGCACGGAGAAATCCTAAATTTTATCAAGATTCTTTCATATATGATATAGTTCAATGAAATTCAAGGCGAGTTTGGTATTATGAGGAATTTGGGGATAAAGCCATTGCTTGAATTTTCCTTCTGCTCATGAAATTCTTGATATGGAAACATAGCCGAACTTGGACTTGGTTTTGTATTGAGCATTGAGTTCAGTTACTGGTCCTAGTGGAGCATGTTGCTATTTTCTGGATAATCTGTGTATTCAACATTCCACTGAATTCTATCAAAGCAAAAAAAATTGTTTGTTTGCCTTGGTTTATATCAATTCTTGGCCGGGACTATAACCTGATAGCTCTATGTGGCAACAATTTTTGGTTTCATTATTTCGTTTTTGCCGTAATCGATTTTGCTGACTTGATCATTTTAAAGCCTTGATTCTCATGATTTGCCATGCTAGGTTATATTTAGGGGTTCTTAGTTTTTGCCAATCTTGCTTTCATCAGATATTTGGTCATCATATTGAAGTTTTATAGTATATTAGGGTTTTAATGATTGTTATTTGAGGCTGATAGTTTTCATTTACTTGATTGCATATAATGCAACATTCAAGATTTCCATTCATAATTTCGCGAATCCCAAGGGAGCATATTAATTGGTAATCACAATCTATAGCATGGGGATACATACCTATGGCCTTATTTGCCTTTGATAGGATCTTGGCTTGATTCGTGCTTGAAGGCTTTGGGGAAGTTCAGGTTTTTGGGAGTGTTCTGGAATTTCGGCATTTAGAAGGGTTTTACAAAACTTTAGCCCTTCAAGTCCAACAAGGATTTTTGGGTCTTTTAGGATTCCATGGACTTGGAATATCCCCAAAAGTCAATATATGCTGATCTCAAAGTAGTCTCGGTTTCTTAGGAATGCTAGGGAATTTGGGTTTTCAATATTCTCAAGGAATAGAACTGCCAGAGTTTGCCTTAATGCCGATTTCTGACTTGGTAATTGTAATCCTTGTCGCTTATTTAAGGGAATTTTGGGCTTTTAAACATCTTAGGTTTCTAAAACTTGAATAAGATAAGGCCTTGAGTTTGATTTTCGTTGGATCTTTTAGTCATTTGAAAGTTGTTCAAGCCATTGATAGCTCTTTGGACCCTGGATTATGAAAATGTTCCCATAAGAACTCAGAATTTCAGAGATCCTCGACGGGCTCCTAAGGCCTTGCTCACATTCCAATACTTCCTAAAATTCTGCTAACTTGTCTACCACACTAGGTGACTTTAAGATTTAATTCTTGAACAACGCTTCCACAACGTAGTGAGCACTCCTAAATGGAAAGGCAAAATGTAGGACCTGACAAAAGCACTCCCAAAGAGAGATCCAGAGCACTTCTATACTAACTTAGGAGTGCAAAAACAGAGAGGGGGTGCCTGTTTGCAATAGGGCGTGTGTTTGAGGCACAACAATGCGCTTAGGCCTTTTTTGCCCTCTTTTGATTTAGATGTAGAATGTGCTTGTCTTTGCCAAAAAGATCAACTTTTTAGGAGTTTGCTAACCCCTTCCCCACCTTTGCCAATTCTAAGCTTTCATAGCTGCTATTTCATACTTGCCTTTCATTGTCGTTGACATCATCAATTAGGAATCTCATCAGTCCTCTCTTTGGAATAGTGTTTCTTTGATCATTGTACAAGGGTATTTACTATTTAGTTAGAATAACAAACCAAGAAAAAACAAGATATTGTAAATTGATTGGTAAGACCATAAATTGATGACAAAAATGGACACCAGTTAGTACTAACATTGAGCTCCATATGGGTACAAACTACAAACACTTCTAATGTACACAGTCTATGTGGTTTTTAACTAGTGTACTAGAGTTTCTTTCATATCCCTCAACTTCACCTACAACCACATTCCCTCCAGCGCTTGAAACAAGGGGAAGATCCAAGTGTCTACAAGTTGAGTAGCATGCAAGGATCTTTTGAGATTAAGGATAGAAATTTGCTCCTAATGAACGTGAAGTCAAGAGCCCTAATAGCTAGTGTATTAGAGTTTATTTAATATGCCTTGTCTTTGCCTACAACTACCTTCTCACAAGTTCTTATGCCAATGGGGAGATTGATATGCCTAAAATTTTACCCAAGTAAGTATCTTTCTACCTTTTACATTTCTGTTGGTTCGATTTTTTTAATATATGGCATATGCTAATGTTGAATGTTATTATTTACTTTATTTCTATATTGCTCAACATTTTGCCCTCAACTTAGGCATTCTTTAGCTTTGTTCTTTACTTGTAGCACCTAGATTTACTGTCCTTTACCCTTTGGCCCTACTTATCACCATTTGCCTAAATTGCCCCCTTCTTTGGTATCACTTACCTTGCTATTTAGTGCACCGTACATCTTTATGTGTGTGTGTGTGTGCGGTCTTTTTATTATTTCTACTTGAAGAGGCCTTCTACATTTTCCCTATCAAGAGATTGATATTATTTGTGAGAGAAAAAAAGTTATATTGATGCTCACATATGTCAATGGGAATAGGGTTTGCGATAGTTAAAAATAGAAAGTTCTGGGACGAGAGAAGCGTAAAATCAAAATAATAAAACTACATAAGAAGAAACAAAGCACTATGCTGCTAACAAATAGCAATGGAGAGTGAACAAGAACAGGAGAAGCATGTGCCAATGAACGCTAGAAGGAAATATCATCAAATATCTCTATCTGTGTTTGAAATTGAGTTGTTTGAGCCATCATTATCATTATGAGAGATAATTCTCAGTAGGGAGTATTGAAGGTTGGATGGCCATGCTAGGATAGCCTTGGAGGAATTGAAGCACTTCCTCTAGAAACCCCCCTAACATTTAATGCCTTCTGTAGCTTCCATAGGGGAAAAGAAGTTTGTAACGAGTCTGCCCCTATGGCCTATGGGGTAGATCCATGCTGCTAGAATGGGGCTGAGTCATGCTGACAGTGTAGAGCGAGGTAGGGAATCTAAGTAATCTGAGTAGTAAGGGTTTTCTTAATTATTTATCTTAGTGTATAACTATGGTAGAATTATGGTTAGCATATCTTTTCCTACAAACATAGTTTTTCTAGGATTTTGAAAAGATATTTTTGAATTTTTTCTATGTATTAGTAGTTGTTATGATGCCTTTATTTGCACCATCTGACATTTCAGATATTAAATGGTGATGCAACCTCAACATTCAGTGAAATGGACATGTCAGACATTATTCTATAACAGCATGGTCACATACAGCCATTTACAGCTAAAAATTTGAAGGAGCAGGTGGTTCCATGAAATTTTTAAAATAGCGCAATGCATGATTAGGAATCTTCTCTGGTATAGGATTTCAAAGTTAATTTGTAAGTGGACAGATGACACTGAAGTTATCTAGACACTGCTTAACCATATATTTGTCATGTAGCTGCATATATTGTCTTCCCTCCCATTTTTTATTTTCTTTTAGATTTTATCTTCTAAATTTAATAAGTATAAAAATGATTATAATTTGAAAACTTCTTTAAATAAGCAGGAAGAAAACCATGGGACTATTTGTGACAGCTGTAAGTCCCTGCTTAACCTTATATTTGTCATGTGGCTGCATATATTGTCTTCCCTCCCATTTTTTATTTGCTTTTAGATTTTATCTTCTAAATTTAATAATTATAAAAAAGATTATAATTTGAAAACTTCTTTAAATACGCAGGAAAAAAACCACAGGACTATTTGCTCCCAAAAAATCTTCTAAAGTAAGAATATTTTTAGTTGTCGCTAAAACAAATTAAACTTGGTGGCTCCATGAAACCCTGTTGTAAGACAACTTTTTCGAAAAATTCAAATCAAGATAGAATATTCTATCATGTTTTAAGGCCATTAAATCATAACTCATATTTTCCTTGATTTAGTGTAAAAATATTTTATGGGATCATGTAAGCATTCGGTTTTTACATTTGTGGGAATTTACCTTTAATAGATGTCTGAACAGTGACTTTTGTCCTTTCATGGTTGTATTTGACTTAAAGATTTTTTTTGCTAAAATTGATGTATATTGGCATTTTCTTGAATGTATGAATACAAAATAAATATTATTATTATCTTTTTTATTGTATAATAATGTTGATCTGGTCATCTATTGTTTGTATTTCAATAACTGATTACAAGTTTTCTTGTGTGCTTGTTAATTTGCAGCCAGTGTCGTGTTGTTACCATATTACACCTTTAATTATCTCGTGAATGCAAATGGAGAAATGCCAAAAAGTCCTTTGGCAGATAACAGCCTTCTTTTGCTTCTTGTTCTTATACATTATCGCAAAAGTTTGCTACTTGAGGAAGCATCAGGAAATACATTGGAAACGAATGGTAGCAATACAGGAGGCTTGGGAGACAACTCGAGCTTTCATCATAATCCTTACTCGAAAGCACTTGAAACTGCCAGGGACATTGAATGTAATTAAACCATACTTTACAGCAAATATTTTGATTTCAACGTGCAGTTTTTCCTGTGCCATTAATAACTGAATCCTTTTCATTTGCTATTCTCTGCAGTTGACCGTGTAGATGTTGAAGGGAATGCGCAAGCTGGTCTGATTGTGAGATTGCCTTTTGCATCTTTATTCGACACTCTTGGAGGGTAAGCACATTCTTGATTCCAATTTGTCTCCAAATTTCACAGAATTTTCGTGTACCTTTTATTCAGCCTCCGTATAAGATGACATTTTAAGTGTAATTAACAGAGAAGTTTACTTAGTCCATGGCAAAATTAAGTCTGTATTTTATAAGAAATAAAAGGAATATGCCATCATGCTTCTTTGTTACAGTGTTAGTATACCATACCCATTCTAATCATTGACACTAGTTAATTGTCGAATATAAAACTATGCTATTGATTTTTCTTTCAACATTGACATTTGTATGTGACAGTGAAATCCTTATCTCTTTGAAGTGTTGATATTTTATTAAATCAGTTAGGTTGTTGCCACAGATATCCAAAATGCTCATTAGTCTGGTACTATGCCAGTTGAAGTTTAGGGTTGGTGTAAGTTATTCCCTTATGTATTTTATTGGACAATAAGAATCAAGTAAGAACATTATATTTGAGTCTTAATTGTATAACGAAATGATAATCGATTGACATTCAATATTAAACCAAGGAGAGGAATACTCCTTAAATAAGCAATTGCTAGAAGATCTGTCCATAATGGAAACGATCGAGGACTGAAGATAGAATAGAAAGTTACTAAACTTACTAAACAACTTAAAAACAAAAAGTTACTAAAAAGTAAAAACTGACTGACTTAAAAGAAAGTTACTTACATGACCATTATACCAAATATTACAATATTACTTTAATACCTTTCCTTAATGGTCATTCTACTAACCTACCTATAGAAGACTTGACATAATCTGCAGGTTATTTGGCCATTATTCCTTCTCTTCAGAGCATTCTGCGACATGAGCCTGCTTTTGAGACCCTCCTTGGTTGGACTTCTAATCAGCCAACTGCTTTCTACAGAACTTCCTCGTATGACCAAGAACAAGAACAAGTTGAGTGTCTTCCAACTTGAGTTGGGTAAGCAAGCCATTCCTCCCCTTGTCCAAAGACCGAGATCAACTTCTTAAAAAGCTTCATGTTGATAAAAAATCGGCAAAAAAATCTGAAACCACAATTTTGCCAAAAATCATCGAAAGATGCTGCTGCAAAACAACACCACAATTGTGTGGAAAATCGTCAAACCCTCGGTGCGATGTTGAAATCGCACATGATTTTTTGAAAAAGATTGTCAAAAAACAGAGAACCCTTGCAGAAACCACGCAAAAAATCTTCTCAAAATCTCCTCACAAATTGTTCAGAAAAAACAACGAATTTCATTCTATAAAAAAATCAGCCAAAAAAACCCCACAATTTTTGTTTTGAAAAAATCAGGCAAAAAACTTCTAGAAATTTCCTTGGAATTTCTAGAAAATTATATCATGAATTTAACTGGAAAAATTTGCCAAAAACCAACCTATGCTCTGATACCATTAAACGATAATCGATTGATATTCATATTTAGCAAAGGAGAGGAATACTCTCTAAATAAGCAATTACAAGATCATTCCATAATCGATTGATATTTATATTTAGCAAAGGAGAGGAATACTCTCTAAATAAGCAATACAAGATCTTTCCATAATGGAAACGATTGAGAATAGAAGTTACTAAACTAGCTAAACAACTGAATGAACAGAAAATCACTGAAAACTGACTGACTAAGAAGAAAGTTACTTACATGACCATTTGACTAAATATTACAATATTACTTTAATACATGTCATACTGAATTTGTCTTGTGTCAAATTTTAAATCTTGGAAAGGAATAATTTTGATAGAGAATAGTAAGTGTCAGGACTTGTATGAAAATATGAAATTGGCTAAATACTAAGAAGTCCAGTTCGTCCCTGGACCCCCCTGGACCAGGCCAAGTTCGAACTGGTCCGTGGTCTGGGGCCGGTCCGCCTGTGGGTTTGAGTTCGAAGGACCGGTTCGCCGGTACGGCAAAATTTTGAAAAGGGGTTTGGGTTCGGGTTCGTTTTTACAAAAACATGTAAATTTTATATATATATATATACATATTTATGCAGCCTAGAAGCATGAGTTAAGATTAGAATGTCACATAGTATCATAAAAACATTTAAACAACAAAAACACTTTTAATCATAGCATCATGAATCATGATCATTCCATCATATACTTCAAGTTCAAGTTCAACACCAAGATTCAAAACATTAAAATTAAATCATAACATCAGTTCAAGTATCATTGTTTGAAGCTCAACATGTTCACAGATTAAATCATAACAGAACCCGGAAATTAAAGTTAAAATTAAATCATAACAGAAATTTTATTTGGTGGAGATTGCAATTGGACGGAAAGAAGAAACCAAATGTTGGGGCATGAATTATAATGTATATTGTTGTCCATAGATGACCTAGCATCTTGACTCAAATTTTGGTTTCTTCTTTCATATAATACATTTTTCATCCAGAATTTACCTACTTCTACCACAAGGTAGGGCATCAATTCGATATCTCTAGGAGGTTTGTCAATTGAATTAGAAATTTAGAATGATTCAATCGTATCAAATGTGCGAGAATGGAATTTACTTGAATCTTTGAAAGTTTTTTTTCTCCGTTACCAACTTCTATCACAAGGTAGGGCATCAATTTGATATCTCTAGGAGGTTTATCAGTTGAATTAGAATGATTCAATCATATCAAATGTACGAGAATGGAATTTACTTGAACCTTTGAAAGATTTCTGAGTTTTTCATTTTTATTAGATTATTACATCTACAAAGTTGAGTATAAACTCCAAGTAGAGAAGAAAAAGGATAACAATATTCCTGTGTGGTTTCTAATTGAAGCTTTGAGCTTTCTTTCAAAATCAGTGGATCAGATTATTTCTGTGATGCGTTAGTAAACTTAATTGGTTACTGGAGTATAATATGTGCTTTAATTCCAGACATTGATGATCTTTAGTGTACGATGTTGCAGCTGCATGACAGATGAGAGTTCTATCTTGCTGCTCTACTCTTTGCTCCACGGGAATTCTGACTTCTTGGAATATGTTTTAGTTCGAACAGATTTAGATACACTGGTATGCAGGTTTTGATGTTATTGTTTTCTTACATTATTTAGCCAGTTTCTAATGATATACTTAAGTGTCTATATATTCTTTTTAAGTTTAGGTTAGAATTGGCAAGGTGATTTTTAACTTCTTTAAATCCTTATTGATGATTCTCTGACATTTACAGTTAGTGCCAGTTCTGGAGATGCTTTATGGTGCACCTCAAAGATCTTCAAATCAGATATATATGTTGCTTATCATTCTCCTGATACTTAGCCAAGATTCATCTTTTAATGCTTGTATCCATAAGCTAGTAAGGTCTATTCCTTTGAAAAAGTATTAACACATTGAATAATTTATTCTACTAGAGTGTAGAACTAGTCAGGGTTACTTATATTTTGTCTTTGTTTTTATTTCTCTTTCAGATACTGCCAAGTGTTCCCTGGTACCGAGAACAACTATTGTCTCGTACATCACTTGGTTCTTTGATGGTTGTGATTCTTATAAGGACAGTGAAGTATAATCTATCAAAACTGAGGGTGAGCTAACTAGTCTTCAAGAATAGCTATTACAGATCTGTCAACTTCAAATTTTGTAAGATGTTTCCTCTATGCGATATGAAAGGTTAAATTTATTTTTCTTTAATTTGCAGGACGTTTATCTTCATACAAACTGCCTTGCAACTTTGGCAAACATGGCCCCACATGTTCACAGATTGAATGCATATGCATCACAAAGGCTTGTTAGTCTTTTCGACATGCTATCACGCAAGTATGCTATGTTCCCCACTATTTGTTGCCAGTAAATGGCTAGCAACACATTCTGTCGTTCTACCATGACTTTTATTTTTGGGTGTTGGCATTTCTTTTCTAGTCTGTTATTGATTTTTTTCTTGCACTTGAAGGTACTCAAAATTAGCAGAGGCAAATAACAGCAAGATCCTTACAATAAATGTAAATCCATTGGAAGGCAAAGACTCAACTGAGGATATGGTAAGTTTTACACAACCAAATAGTTTTTTGATAGTTCTGTCAAGTCCATAGCACTAAAATGATTGTAAACCATTTATATTTATGCAGGTTCCGTAGACATGTTGGTATTATTTCTATATTTTTGTAATTTTGATGCTTACAAAATTTGAATTATAGTACTATGGATCGTTGTAGATATTTGTGAATCCCTTTTCCTTTCTTCGTTTATTACTAAAAATATGCTGTGCACATTTGCAGCCAACTGAGCTACATATTTATACGGACTTCTTAAGAATTGTTTTGGAAATCATCAACGCTATTCTTACTTTTGCTCTGCCTCGGAATCCAGAGGTAATGCTCTTTTCTAGGGTTCTTTAAATGACTTCTTACTCAGTTACATATGCTAGGCATATGTTTTCTAGCTTGGCATATCAGTTGAAAGTTTCTCATTGAATGGAGATTTCATAACTTAGAAATTTTACTCTCCCTTTGGAGCAGGTTGTGTATGCAATATTGCATAGACAGGAGCTTTTCAAACCATTCAGGGACCATCCACGTTTTTATGAACTAGTGGAGAACATTTATACAGTTTGTTTTCCTATACCATTTTTTAATTATGTCTTATTTTTTACTCCATGCCATTTGGTTCTCTCCACGAAGGGTTTTAACTTTTATGGCATTCCTAAAACTCTTTTCTGTTGTGGCTGTGGAGAAATGATTACCAGTCTCATTTTGCTTGTGTCAGGTATTGGACTTTTTCAATAGCCGCATGGATGCTCAACGTATAGACGAGGAATGGTCGGTAGAAAAAGTTCTGCAAATTATAGTTGCTAATTGCAGGTCATGGCGGGGTGAAGGGATGAAGGTAATATAATGGGTTAAATTATCTACAACTTTAATCGTAGTGTTGTGATTGAATAGAAATTCCTGATATGCTGTTGTTTTTTCATATTTGAATTTTATTAGGAAATATCTTACATAATTTTGGGTGAAATAGTTCTGCTAGTTCTTATTTTAGATACTTGTTTGTGTTGTTTAAGATGTTTATCCAGTTAAGATTCACATACGAACAAGAGCTTCATCCAGAGGAGTTCTTTATTCCATATGTGTGGAAGCTGGTTGTTTCAGAAAGGTAAGTAGCTGAAGCTTATAAAATGATTTGTATATGCTGTATATATATGTCATTAATGTGGGATAGGACTAAGTGACTCAATTGGTATCTGGTCCAAGATTATTTGCCTAAATCTGATACTCTACATTTGCAGATGGTAGAAATTTTATATGTTTTCTCATGGAATCTTCTGTTTCCGTTTAGCAGTTTGGTAGTACACCTCATGAGGCTAAATTTTAATTCCAAATTTTTCTTGTCCCCTACAAAAATGAATCTGAAACTCTACTTCTGGTTATTGTGCTATATTTATTTGTCATGAATGTGAGATAGGACTAAATAACCCAATTCTATATTTCATGTTGTGCAAGACCATGCACTTAAATCAGAGTATCGTTGTTGAGGGTAGAAATATTCATGTTTTCTCATGAAATCTTTAATTTCTGTCCAGTGGTTTGGATTTTGATCCCAACAATATTCGTTTATATGAAGCAAAATCACCTGCTGAAGTAAGTCGTCTTTTTCAATTTTCACAATATTTGTAGCGTTGTCTTTCCAATGTGGGGCAGAGTTATTATTCTAAAAGATTTATATGGTTGAGTTGGAGGTTGCCTAGGCATTAAATTTAAGGGTTTTGGAGGTTTTTAATCAATTGTTTGTATTGTTCCTGGTTTTTCCTTGTTACAGGATCCCTCACAAGACAAGACATTTGATGTACCACTCTCTCCTGCCATAGATGTGTAGATGTAAATTGAATTCCTTCAAAATATAAAAAATGTACAGATCGATGTTGTTTTTTGGAGTGATAATGTGATCAGTCATTTTCGTTCTTCCTGAAGGAGTCGTCCTATCTATAAGAGTACCCTAATGATTCTTTACAGGAACTGAGTTGTCTAAATTGCAAATCACTCAAATTTTATTGTGTACAAAGGACTTACGCATATATGTCATTCCATTTGCATCAATTCTTTATGCAAGTATAACAAAATTCGAGGAGTTTTCAGCTGTTCCTAATAAGAAGTCAACATTGGGAGGCTAAGGTGCACTTCAACTTCTCATAGGAATTATGATTGGTTGATGATTAATCAATTTTATTTTTTTCATTTTCAAGAGACTGAGTTATGGTGAACATGTGCCATTGGTTCAGATCTGTTTCCATTGTTAATGATACTTTGTTCATGCTCGCTATTGGTTTTATGCCTCTGCTAATTATTGTGAATAAGAAAACTGTTTATGTAACCAAACATAAAATATCATCAATTTTATCTTTATTTCAGGTTGTAGCCAATACATATGTTTATAGAAAATGGCCTCTAGATTATAATTCCTTATGCATCGAGTGCACTTCAAAACACAAGGATGCTGGGAAGTCTTTTTTCTTTTCTAGCATTGAAATATCTAAGAAATGTCTTCTAAAGGAATGCCTAGATTTGTAACCTGCCTTGTTGAGGCTGCACTTTTTGAATAAAAAACAGATAGAAAAAAAATTATTGTTCACTGGCAACAACGTGCCCTAATATTTTTTAAGTGTTTACTCATAGATGCATTCGGTGTAATAACAGATTGGTTAGTCAATACTCTCTTAACATATGCAGCAAGCTTTTAACTTTGCCTTGCACAAATATGATTTTTTAAATCTCGTCATGTATACTGAAACCAATACCCCAATAATAGAACTAGCAATTGCACTTTGGTGTGCAATAGGTACGCCGAAAAGGTATAGAAGATCAAATAGAAAAAAATGGTCTATTTTTTGCAAGCATTTATGCGTAGTAAATAATTATCCTAAATTTTCCAATGACAAAAGACTCCAAATAAAATGAACATAAATATTTCCTTGCATTAAAGCTTACATCATAGATTACTTAGCAAAAAGGCATCCAAATCTAGATTAGTCTAAATTAAATACCTTTAAAAAGTAGTAATGAGAGTGCTCAATACTGTTCATATCCTTCAAACAAAATCTCTTTGCATCAAAGAAAAATATCCCAAGAATTCTATTTTGCTAATAACAACCATTGATAATAATACTCAGTTCTTGTTACTTAGATTATATAAGAAATGCATAAGTATTGACAATGTTTTTGTATAATTCAAAACTTCAACCATTCAAAATATTTATAAATCCTATTTTCTAATGGGCTTATTCACGTTGGTTTTGAAGTACAAAGTTCTTATATGAAATAAATAAAAAAGTTTTCATATTTTAACTAAAATGTTCAGAAATAAATATATAATTAATTAAGATTATATTATACATTTGTAAATTTATGTAAGTGGTGAATATATAATATTATTATATCATACTTAAAAATATTTAAATGTGGCATATGCATATGCATATTATATTATTTCAAAATATTATATTAAAATTAATTAAAATATCTATAAATAAGAACATATAATTAACTACCAGTGCCTGTAGTGAATGAAGTTTTTTGTAAATTTTTAAGAGTAATAAAATTCATCATTGGCTTCGGCCTTTTACCAATAAAAAAAAATATAATTAATTAAGATTATATTACATGTTTATAAATTTATATAAACATTGAATATATAATATTATTATTTATAATATCATGCTTAAAAATATTTAAATGTGCCATATTTATAAATGGAACAAATCTTATATAGAAATCAATATTTATCTTAAAATCACAAGAATACAAAAATTGATTAGAATATGATGTATTGTTGTCATTTGCGTAATATATAATGTACTATAATGCATGGTATTGATGTTCATTATTACTATAATAGGAGCATTCATCCTTTTTATGATAATCTAAGTTAATTAAATACTAAATAAATATGCACGAAAGAGAGATAGAGCTCATGGAAATTATGATGGGAAAATATTAAGGCTGTGTAGAGATCTAATTACCTTAACATTAGTTGCCTATTTAGGTCCTTTGTTTGTATTTATTGATTAGTTAAACATAAAAATTAATTATATTTATTCGATGTTTATTGATTAATATATACAAAATAAATAAATCCAACTTTCCAGTTTGATCTTTGAAGTTAAATGAAAACTTAATTCAACTATAATATGATGAGAGATCCTTTCTCAAGTCATTTTTTTTTTTGTTGTTCCAAATAAATTATATAACATATCTAAACATATGATATAATTAATTTAAATATAAAATTTTGTGCTATAAGCTACTAAAATATATAAATAATATATAATATATTATATATAATTGCAGTTTATTAAGACTTAAAAAATGTTGTAAAGTCATCTTTATTTATAGAAAAAGGTAAAATAAAAATTATCGTATTAGGTGAAAAATAAAATATACATTTATCTAAAATATAAATATCTAATAATAATAAATCAATTAAAATTATTTGTTTTCAAAAGATAAATGCTATGTCATTTTAAAACACTTATTTTTGAATATTAGGATCAAGGAAATGTCATCAATAAATTAAATAGATAAGATGAAATCGAACGAATTGTTTGCAAATGGAAGCCGATTGAGTTTGCCTTTGCATGACGCGCAATCGATTCCTGTGGCATTTCAAAGCGAATGTTAGCCATAGTTTGACATGGCTTTTCACAGTGAGATGCCATCTTATGGAGTCAATGATTATAGGATCTGCACGGAGTGGATTTAATGAAAAGGCTTTTGAAGCCTTCAAGTTGATGCATTAAGCTAACTTCCACATCCTTTGGAAGCATCCATGCTATCTGTGCGTGAGTGAGAGCCCTAAAACAGGGCATTGGAGTCCATAAAGTGTCCTCTCTTATAAGCATAAACATGTGAAAAAAAGAAAAAAGAAAAATTTACAGATATGAAGAATAAAAGTTAATTGCTGATTGAAATTATCATGCTTAAACATTATACACTAAGTTTTGACTTGTCTTGATGGCTCATCTAATATTACACCAACTTCTCCAATAGAACCCATCTATTACTTTCTTAGAAAATCACACTAATAAATAGAACCTACTAGAGAAGCTAGTGTAACTTAAGATGAGCTACATAAATACTTCAAATATGTTGTTATAGCAAAACCAACTGAAATACAAGTGATGATGCAGGTCTGAACCTAGAATGGTATTTGCAGTCTATTACTGGTCTCATGGCAATTTTACAAGGTTCACTAAATATGATTTGAATTCACTAAAATGTGCCAATGCATCATCCTCTTCCTTGCCTTGTAAAGGTTCAAGATTCATTTCACATGATGACTTCTACCATGGATTCTTCAGTGTAGCCATCAAGCTTCCTAGGAACCACTGTGCAGGAATTGTTGTGGCATTTTGTGTAAGCTCTTCATGACCATCAATCCCATGTTTTTTTTCTCTTCAAATATTTCAAAGAAGTAGCTTACTTGTTTTTCAACATTACATGATCCTAACAATATCAATTAATCTCATGATTTCTTTCTCCTAGCACTTTTGCAGATTTCAAATCCTGAAAAAAACAACAATAAGACATTGAAATATTTTCACATCTGTCTCTTTGGTTTACACGTTTCAGTGTTCTCAATACTATTTGGTTGTAATATTGTGAAATTCTTTAAACAATCCCTCCTACAAAGGGTTTTTGTCGTTGTGGGATGAATGTAGGAGGAGATCAAAGTGATGTAGGAGAGATAGAGAATTGAATTTGGGTGAGGCATTTTTTGAGAGTGTAGAGAGATTCAATGGGCAGAGATTGATTATGTATGGAAATGATGATTGGAGGTGGAATTGTACTTTGGCTATTTCAATGCTTCTAGAATGCATGTTTGTTGTTGACTATCACTTGCTAAAGCATAGATATTTCTACAATTGTAAAATATTTTCTCAGGCGAGATCAAGAAGTCATAGCTTCAAATAAATTATGCATTCACTTGTAAAAATAGAGTAAGGATATAGAAATAGGTATGGAATTAGTAATGATATTATTGTTTCCATTGGATCACATCAATATCTCCGAAATAAATGATAAGTAAAATATATATAGATATAAATATAGGGAGAGAGATGTAGAGAAAGATATGGATAGAAGGAAATTTAGAGAGGAGTACAAGGGATATACAAAGAGAAATAGATATACATATACAAAGTAGTAGAGATGGAGTGAATGAGAGAGGGAGTGAGTGATACAAATAGAGATATATGGAGAGAGGAGAGATAAGAGAGTTAGAGAAATAGAGTAGGAGAGATGGAGTGAATTAGAGAGGAGGGAGGGAATGGCATAAATAGATAGAGATATAGAGAGATGTAGACGGATAAAGGGTGATAGAAAGAGATAGAGAGAGGTAGATAGAGCTAGTGAGGTATGAATAGGAAAAGATAGAGAGATGTAGCTAGAGCTAGAGGGATAGAGAGAGCTAGAGAGAGGTAAATATAGTTATAGAGAGGTAGATAGAGTTATAGAAAGAGTCAAAGAGAGGTAGATAGAGTTATTCACAAAGAGTAATGTCATTGTTCTCTATCTAATTTTTTCGTAATTGATCTTCAATATATCTTCGGCGTACCCATTGCACACCAAGGTGCGATTGCTAGTTTTAAAAAATTCAAAATCAATGAAACTTATATATCCAGAATAGGACAAGTTCTCCCCATACGTAAACTAAAAGTGCAATACCTAGTATATTAATGTTTACAATAGAGTAAAAAAAGTGATTGAAAAGGTTTTTTTTAAAATAACAAATATGGTAAACTCTCTCAACACGTCTGGAATTTGGTTGCACACCGATGCCGAGGAGAAAGAACAGACGTCAAAGGAGTAATTATTTTACTGAAAGTAAATATTTTCTTCCATTCGTACCAGTGTTTGCGATTACGAGAAAAGCCAAAATCAGAAAGGAAAAATGGTGATGTAAAACTAAGGACCAATATTATTCCAATAATCTTGCATCGACCCAGGTGTTATGTCAGTCGTAGATGTGCTGGACTAGCTCGTCCATTTCATATAACAAATGCATTCGACGTAATTAGACCATAATGAGCACTTTGATTCTTTTCAGGCATTTATAATTTGCTAGAAAAATTTGGAGAGATCAAGTTGAAATCTCTTTATATTTTCTAATATAAAATCATACCCATATAAAATTTAATATTTTTGTTAGCAAGTTTGTGTTTGTCAAACTCTAATTTTTTTAAAAATATATTAATAATTTTTATTTTATAAACTGACATTTCTATGATTATTTGAACACATTCCAATTATCAATATGAAGATACCAATAATATAAAGTTGCAAATCTTTAAATTTTAGATATAAA
Organism: Thuja plicata; assembly: GCA_018584345.1. Taxonomy (NCBI): domain Eukaryota; kingdom Viridiplantae; phylum Streptophyta; class Pinopsida; order Cupressales; family Cupressaceae; genus Thuja; species Thuja plicata. The sequence continues at coordinate 3,285,110 of MU226255.1, forward strand.
AGTAGCATTATGATCATAATAATAAATATAATAATGTAAGTGGTTTACACATATTTTTCAACAATCAATTTCTTTAAATTTTATCATACTCTTTTCGATAATGTCAAATACCATTCTACCATTCTCATGATCTAAATCTTCGTTATATGCAGGGTTAAATTGCAAATTAGTTACAACCAAAGGTATTAGGTGTATGTTTTTTAAAACACTCAAGACAGAAAAAAGAATGAGTGTAATGTTCCAAAAAATGCTTTTAGAATATTGGTGGAATAAAATATGAATTACTAACATTATTACAATGTATGTGTTGTAATATACTTTCACATACCAAATATTTTATAACAAAATATGATGATAATCTAAGTATACAATGTTTATAGAATGAGTGTAATGTTCCAAAAAAGCTTTTAGAATATTGGTGGAATAAAATATGAATTATTAACATTATTGCAATGTAAATGTGTTGTAATATACTTTCAAATACCAAATACTTTATAACAAAATATGATGATAATCTAAGTATACAATGTTAACGTATAAAGTACAATTGTATATTAATAGAATTTGTAATATTTTTTTTTGTAAGGTAGAAATATTTATGTATTCATTCAATTCATGTTTTTTGTCATTAGCTTAGTCAATCATCACATAGAATTTTTTTTAATAAAAAATCTTATAGTCTATATTTATTTTATATTTTAATAAGAGAAAATCTCATTTCATTTTTTTCTTCTATTGGTTCATGTTAAAATTTGTAAGTGCAAAATTCACTTAAAAAAAATCACACATCTTAATACATTAGACAAAATATCAAATTATATCAACTTTGTGAATGACAAGTCCAGTATTGTATATATTAAGATCCCAAATCTTATAATAAAAGATATATTTATTAATTACATATTTTATCTCAATGTCTTCTTATATTTCTTATTTCTTATTTATATATTTTATCAGGATTCAAATGTGTAGTTTTTGAGTCAAATTCATTAACCCATGTTTCAGGAGTAGTGGTTCACAAGGATCCATCTATTGTGAGAATGAATGCAACACTAGTACTCATTGAATCTAAGTGATGCTCACAAAGGTGAATTATTCGACCATCTCAAGAGGTCACCCATCCCAGTATGGCTCCAACTCAAGTGCACTTAACCATGAACCATTCACTATAGAGCCTCTTTAACTTATCAATTGATAAGCAAGAGATATTTACCACATATTTAAATTGTGATATTGCTATTAGGATTCAACTATATAGTTTTCAAGTTAAACTTATTAATACATGTTTCATGATTAGTTGTTCACAAGAACCCATCTCTCATGAAAATGAATGGAACACTTAGCACTCCTTGCATCTAGGTGATGCTCATAGAGGTGAAGCATTTGGGTATTCTTGAGAGGTCACCCATCCTAGTATGGCTCTAACTAAAGCATGCTTAATCGCGGAGTTTCCTCCAAGGTTAAACCCACTTAGCTTGCTACCCCATTTGCAAAACCTTTAGTAAGTGATGTGCCTTAAGAACTATTTGACTTACTATTGAAAATATCTCCTACTTATTAATTCAGGAGCTAAAGGGGTTCCATGAAGAATGGTTCATAAGGCACAACACTTGTGGAAGGTTTTGCAAGTGAGGTAGAAATCTAAGCGGGTTTAACCTTAGAGGAAACTCCATGGTTAAGCGCTCTTGAGTTGGAGTCGTATTGGGATGGGTGACCTCCCGAGAAGGCCCAAATGCTTCACCTCTTTGAGAATCACCTAAATGCAATGTGTGTTAAGTGTTCCATTCATTCTCACGAGAGATGGGTTCTTGTGAACCACTACTCATGAAACACGTGTCAATGAGTTTGACATGAAAACTACATAGTTGAACCCTGATAGCAATATTACAGTTTGACTTGATATGGAAATATCTCCTTCTTATCAATTGATGAGTCAAATGGGCTCTATAATGAATGGTTCATAAGGCACACCACTTTATGAAGGTTATGCAGATGGGGTAGCAAGCTAAGTGGGTTTAACCTTGGAGGAAACGCCATGGTTAAGCACGCTTGAGTTGGAGCCATACTTAATGGGGTGACCTCTCGAGAAGGCCCAATGCTTCACCTCCGTGAGCATCACCAAGATGCAATGAGTGCTAAGTGTTCCATTCATTCTCATGAGAGATGTGTTCTTGTGGACCACACACACACACACACACAAGATTTATTATTTATATTTAAAAGTCTAATCTATATACTTAATAAATAGATATCATATATATTTATTATTTTAATAATTTTATTGATAATTATTCTTTGTGATCCTTAAGTTGCTATTGAGATAATTATTTGTATACAATTTCAAACTTCTATAGTTCTTATATATTGCTAAAGCTGTTAGTCTATGACTATATTTTTTATCTTGCAGAATTTCTCTAAAGCTAATTAGAATTTTTTTGTTATTAACTTTGTAAACAAGGTGGTATCATTTTCTATTGCAAACATGTATGAATGGACAAGAAAGGGGCATTGTTTCCCAATTAAGAGAAACTCTAACCCTTATTTCAATATTTAATTCATCCGGAGACACATTCACATAAGAAAAATAAGAACTCGTTTGCAATTGGTTTGTAATTCATTTTTGCACATCTAATGTCTCCCTTATAATTCATGCCTTATCCAACCCCTAGGACTAAGATTTAATCAGAAAAATATCTACCAAGATAAAACATGTAATGCAAGCTAATAAGTTGAGCTATAAAATGACTTTAACTTCCACACCATCATCACATTGAAATGAATACAACCATTGGATTATGACAACACTAGGCATACTAAAATCATATAAATTCATTATTATTTTTAGGATAGAAGTATAAAGTTGCATTACACTTTTATAAAAGAAATGGATAATACTAATCAAACATTATAACTTGAGTTACAAAAATAATTTTTTTTTTCTAAATTTTTTTAAAAAAATGATGTTAACTAATAAAATGTGTATTTTTAGTATATTTTATGATTGTATTTATAGAAAGATAAAAAATTAAAATATAAATTATTATAACTTAGCTGTTAATAAAATAATAAAAAATTATGTTTGTGTTTATATAATAAATTTTATTCTTTGTTGATTTTTTGTTTTTATAACTTGAAACTTTAGTGCATATTTTTTTTTCTAGTTTTCATAAATATATATTTTAAATAAATATTAAAACGTGTGTTATTGAAAATAAAATTATTTCCATTTGATATTATATTGGTTCTTAACAATTTATTGTAAAAAAAATCATAAGTCCGTTACTGGGCAACCTAGGGTTAATCCTATCAGCAATACAAGGGATGGAGTGGAGTGGGAGAAACGTGAAGATGGTTGGATCAAGATCAATTTTATGGGGATCCCCAAGGAAATTCAGGCCCATCAGAGGCTGGGCGAGTAGCTAGAGATGCTACAGGCAATATACTGGAAATCGAATCTAAAAAACTTGAAAATGACACCAATAATGAGGCGGAGACTCAAGCAACCCTAGATGGGTAGTCAAATTAATGTGGATCAATTAAATCTTGAAGGTGATTTGAAAATCATTTTGAATGTCATTGAGAATGGAAAATCCCATGTATAGAAAATAGATAAAATCATTACAATCATTTAGAAAAACTGGATGAACTTTTGCAACTTCAAAATTTTGCATGTATATAAGAAGGCAATTCCCATGTGGATACACTTTCTAAGTTGGTAGTGAACATGACATAGTGACATGTAGACATGTTATTTTGCTGATGTATCATCCTGGTCAGTGACTCCTTTTGCATACTATCAGGTGGCGATGGGTGACGACGAAATGAGGCAATCACATTTATGAAGGCATGATTGTAATTGATATGATGTGATACAACATACATGAATTGATTGTACACATTATCTATAGCTTGGCATTACAAAAAGGGAGAATTGAATGGAAAATTTATATTTGCATTTGTGGAGGTGACTGAGAGTCGAGAAGACACCAATGTGTTGGTGCTCAAATCAGCAAATTGGATTTCCTATGGACTTGCCAATCTAATGCTGGGAAACCCAAGTGATTTGGCCAACTAACAAGTCATCTCTGTAGGACCAAGGTTGGTAGGCCTATACCTTAAACTTATCCTTCAAGTCTTAAGGCTTTTTATTCCAGATAGAACACACTTCAAATCCTTTCTCTTAAGTATGGAAAAGGAACTTGAAAGAAAATCAAACTGAAATCAACATATCAAAAACTGCAAAACTGAAATACTTTGTGAGATTGTATGAATGCTTAGTAAATATGTATAAATTGAAATGAACAGATGGATAGGATGTCACAAAACTTAAAAAATGAACTGAATAACCATAATCCAATAAATGAATAGACGTGTGCCTTATTCTATCACGGGCAATAGAGTCAAAATCATCTCAACCCTATGTACAACCTCAGAGACAGTTTGTAAGAAACTATCACTTCAACACTGTTCAAATGAGCGTGTATCTCAAGATAAATCCACAACTATTTCAATTGAATTTAACTTTTCAAATGACAGACCGATTGATTGTGGCCACAATCAATTGAATATAACCATTCAAGATGAAAAGACCAATTGATAATAAAGCTATAAATTTAATCCAAAGTATGCAACATCAAACTACAACATTGAAGAAAATCAAAAGATTTTATCCAAGGGACTAATTGAAAATGAAATTGAATCGATTCCCATAGATGAAAGAAAAATAAATTATCTTTAATGATTTTGAAAAAAATGGTACATCCAAGTTCATGTTACAATTGTTGATCCAAATCTATCCAATCTATCATAATTGTATCTTATTGTATCATTGTCCTTGAATCCTTATTTATATAAAGTCCAAGGGATGCATACAAGCTTGAGACCAATGCATCTCTTGATAACTAACCCTAACCCTAAGATCAACAACTAAACAATATTGTTACAATCAAGGACTAATTAACATCCTTGTTTTAAAATGGTTATCGACCATAAGGACTCAAAATAATGGTCACTAACAAATCACTTGTGATTTGTTAGAGACAATTCAAAATAATGATTTTTTCTTAAGCTCATTATGGTACTTAGACCATATGTTCATCTATATGCTCTGTGTAAACTCTGCATGATAAAGGATACTTCAACATTAAGAACAAAGTCGTTGATGTTGTCGACCATAATTTGGTATCCTTTATTCTCATAAATATTCCTTCAAGAATGTCTGCATGTAATCATCTTTCTCAGTCCCTGAAAGTTGCATCATCTCATCATTAGATAGATCCATGATATTCGCAATCATTGAAACCATGCATGGTAAACGATGACGTATCACTCTGGGTAGAGTTGACAATGACGTATGGTCCTAGCCAGTTAGGCTTGAACTTTCTTGGTTTCACTCTCTCTGCTTGGTTCTTTTGATTTTCCATGAGGATGAGGTCTCCTACCTCAAATGTGTGTGGCCTCACTTTCTTATGATAGTTCCTTCTAAGGAAATTATGATATCCTTGTAAGTGGTTGAATGCATTTTGTCTTCTTTCGTCTAATAGTTCCAGTTCACTAAGCCTTGCTACTCTGTAGTCTTCATGAGAAATCAGGTTCTTTAATGATATCCTTAGGGATGGGATTTCCACTTCAAGGGGTAGGACCACCTCTGATCCATATACTAGGGAGAAAGGAGTGGCTCTTGTAGGTGTTCTCATGCTAGTTATGTATGTCCATAATGCAGGACTAAGCTGTAAATGCCAGTCTCACCTTGATTCATTCACTATTTTCTTCAAGATTTTTAAAATGGTCTTGTTTGTCACTTCAGCCTGGCTATTCCCTTGAGGATAATAGAACAGAGTCGTCAATGTTGTCAACCATAATCTGGCATCCTTTATTCTCATAAATATTCCTTCAAGAATGTCTACATGTAATCATCTTTGTCAGTCCCTGAAATTCGCATTATCTCATCATCAGATAGATCCATGATATTCACAATCATTGAAACCATGCATGGTAAATGATGACGTATCAAATAGTTGAAAAAAACTTGATTGGCATAATATATAATTAAAAAAAATTAAAATGACAAAAAGAAGGCCATGTCAACACTGCCACCCAAAATATTATCCTTTTCATCATCTAAGACACATGTCATTATCTCGCAATCCCACAATGGGTAAAACTTGTTCTGTTTCTGATCGCAGGATCACGTCCACTGTAGATATCTGTCATGATTTAAGTGTCGATCAACATGTTTTCACTTAAACAACTTGTGGGCCCAGGACATGTGGTGATCAGTCATGATCCCGCAATGGGTAAGAACCATGCAAATTCACTTTGAGGGATTACGCCCACCATCAATCTTTGCTGAGATTCAACTATCTATCTTCCTTCGTTAGTCAGAGCACTGGCAGGCCCGGGACACACATCGACATTGTGCTATGTCTTGATGGTAAAGATTGTTCATCTTCTATTTTAAGGGATAGTGCCAGCCATCGGATGAAGTCTAATATGCTTGATACTTATTTACTTTGACCCTAGTCATGTCAGATTTGATCAGGCACATGTTAGATAGGCATGATACCTTAATGGATAAAGGTTGTTCAACTTTTAATTAAGGGATCACACCAACCATCGATCTCATTTGATGTTTAATCGCTAATCTTCCTTCATTACTACTAAGAATCTGTGGGACCAGGGCACATGGCGTAAATACGTTATGCCTTGAAGAGTAAAAATCATTTAGCTTTTGTTTGCGGGTTCACGCTGACCATCAGATGAAGTCTGACCTTCACGATGCTTTAACTGTCTTTGACCCCACCCAATTGAGATCTCAAAGGATACGTGTTAGCTAGGTGCATGCCCTTGAAGTTTAAATGGTGTGCATATCCTTTTTAAGGGATAACGACAGTCATAGATCTTTGCTGAGATTTAACCGCAAACCATGTCCTCAAAAAGGCCTGATGTAATAAACTTGATACTTTAACTCTCAGATCAATGTGGGATAAAGCTTCCGAGCATATCATTTAATAAATCAATGAACAAAGCAACCATCTCTGCAACCATGGTGATGCAAATGATAGCTTCTGTGGGAGATGTAGCATACTCATGGGGATAAAACCTGCAAAAATACAAGAAATGTCTACGCGAGGATAAAATGATAAAACAATAAAGTTAGGAAAACCCACTAAAAACATGAAATGACTATATTTATGAATTTTAAAATGAAACTAAGGTAAAACAAGAGCATAAAACATAATAATTTATTGACATAGCTAAAAGAATACTTCCTTGAGCTATTTGGACATGCACATTTGATCTGTAAATTTGGGTTCCACTAGCGGCTTTTTCTGGGGATGTGTGTTCAGACTTGGACACAACAAGATCTTAGTTATCTATGGAGAAGTAGACCAAGTATCTACTCTTTACCTGATGCATAGTGAAATTGGGTGGCCCCAGGCCCCCCAAAGTGAACCTTGATTCTTTCCTTTTTCGAACACCTGATTCTGATCATGTAAGAACTCCTTCCTTTTGATCATAGCATGCTTTCCCTTCATTAATTTCTTAGGATCATAATTTCCCTTTTCTTTATTAACAAGAAATTTTGAAAAGAAAAAAATTCATAATCATTTATCCCCAACATTTGATCCCTTTTTGTATTAGATGTATCATCCTTATAGACCATACTTATTGCTTTTACAATACAGTCTTTGGTATATGACTTATGTTTTTGATGCAAGAGTATCTTGGGTCCTTGGCAATCTTACTCAACCAAAAAGATGTTTGTTTTTTTTCTTTAGTTTGTTTGGAGGCTGATCAAGAAGTACTCTGTTGCTTGGGTCTATCACTTGGTTATGCTTGTTTCTGTTGCTTGGGTCTATCACTTGGTTATGCTTGTTTCTGTTGCTCGAGTTCTGTTGCTCAGGCATGCTTGTTTCTGTTGCTCGGGTTCTGTCGCTTGGGCATGCTTGTTTGTTTCTTGTTGCTCGGGTTTCTCTTCTGACACTCCGGTTTGTTTTCCTATTGCTCGGGGTGTTCTTTTCCCGAGTCACTCTGTTGCTTGATCATCCTTTTCTCAAGTTGCTTATTTTGGATTTGGATCTGGTGGTCGACTTCTTCAGTTAATTTTTGTGGCTTAATTGAATTGGGGTCTCTCATTGGGATCGATGTGGACCTAAATCTGGGTCTCACTTATGGATTTGAGCATCGACCTCTCTTGGTGGACTCTTATATATATTTATTTCTTTGTTCTTAGTTTTAGGGATCAATGGTAGAATAGGATTGGATATCAGATTGTAATATAAGATTATCTATTGAGATATTGTAAGGCAGGTCTGTGACCTCACATGTATGAAGATCAATTTGTAATTCATTGAATGTATATGGCCCAAACTGGGAAGGCCTTACAACCCGACATGTAATAAGTTTGATCAATTAATGAAAAGGATCTCTGTTGTTTCTTCTCTCACTATGTTGTTGTTGCTTCTGCATTGTGTTGGCAAGCTGGTTTGGTAGTTGGGAGAGCCTTTGGCCCTTTTTGCTAATCCTCCTTGGGTCAGTTTTTCCTTTGAGAAATCATCAGGTGCACTGTGTTCTTTATTGGATGGAGGATCCTTATGCATTTGATCAGTCATACAAGTACTTAAATTAAGTTCTTCTTCTTGGATGTTTTCTTTCACACAATTTCCCCATTTCCATTTTCCAGATACTGTTTATCCTCACATAAAGGTTTTGAAAAAAGATCATAGTCAGGAACTATTACTTCTTTTATATCAAGAATCTGATCAAGTGAGATACCTAGATAGTTTTTAAAACTTTCCTTCAACATATTCTCATCATTATGCTTGGATGATTCAATCTCATCTTCACAAGTCTGATACGAATCCTACTCAAAGGATGAAATAATGCATGTCTCACTTTCTGAATACACTTCCCCATACATATTTTGAGTTTCATCATCCTCAAAATGATCACTAGGCCCACTGTCTTTATCATGATGTTGGCGGAATTAATTGCATATAAAATATTCATCAAATAATGAATTTAAAGACATAAAGAACATAGACATATCTTCCTGTACTTCCTCTTTAAACAATGGATTTAGGAACATAGAGATCTCAGGCATATCTCCATGAGAGATTTCATCTGAAACTTCTTCCTATTTATATGTTGTATGTTGATCATAGAGAAAAATTTCATTAGATGGATCATCTTTTTGAGTATCTTCATGTACTTTATCAACCAAGCCAATACCTTCATTATATGTAGAAATTTCCTCCTCTCACATGTGTATTGATTCACTAGTCTGCTCGCTCTGGTGGGCTGAGAAAAAAATTGCACCATTTCTCTGAACATGTTTATGATATTCCATTTCTAAAAAACCTGAGATTTTGTCTGTACTGAGAAAGTCTTCTTTTTCATCATCATGGTCATTGATACCTGTCTCCATACAAATCTCATCATGTATAAATTCTTCTTCAACCTGATCCAAATTTTCTTCCTCCATATCATCATTCTTTTCATTTTTATCTGTTTCAACATAAATATTAGCACCCTTTTCATGTACATGATCCTTTTCAGTATGATCATAGACTTTAGTTGCATTCAAATTTGGAGAACTTGTAAAAATTTCCCTGTATTCATCCTTTTCTACCATCAATTCCTCACGTATTTGATCAAGAAAAGCTTTCACTTGACAATCATGGTGGATTCCTAACTCATGAAGTTTATCTATTAATTCCCTTCATAGAGCCCTAACATCTGAAGGTATTTCCCAACAAATCTTTATCATTCTCATGAACAAATGTACTGCAGGTTCACCTTCATATCTTTCCAAATTGAAGAATGTATCCAAAGGGGACATGCAAGATTCTTCTTCCATAATATAATTTTGATTTTCTTCCTATTCATAGCACATGTTATCTTCTTCTCCACTGAGATAATCATCAAGAAATAGGCCTTGTTCAATCTGATCCTAAGCCTCCTCTTCTCTATCTTCATCATATTCTTTTAATATATGCATGAGGAACTTTATAGAAGGATCATCTGATGTGATTCCCAACTCATGCACTTTATTCATTAATTCCTTGCGTAGAGGCCTAATTAATTTCTGAAGGTATCTCTCGAAGAATGCTCACCATCCTTATCAGAAAATGTGCTGAAGATTCCCCCTCAAATCTCTCCAAACTAAAAAATGCATTAAGTAGAGACAAAATAGGATCCTCTTCCATGTTGCAACTTTGGTCTTCATACTGTTCATAACACATGTTGTCTTCTTCACCACTAGCATCATGAAATGTATCAAGAAACCATTTCTCAAACTGTCTCCATGATGAGATAATCTGTGTAGGTACTGCTTCAAATGCTTGTCTTCCATAATCCTTTAAATTCATGACAAATAACATCATCACCTGATAAATGCACAAATCTCATAATCTTCTAGATAAATATGTAAAATGCATCCAAGTGTTGCAGTGCCAATTCATCCCATTCCCCATGGAACTTTGGTACAAATTGTGAAATTTTTGCGGATTATTTTCTAGGTTCATAATCAGAATTTCTGAAATCCAATGGCCTGATGCCATCTGGAATAAAAGGTTTTCTCTGAAATGGTTGAGACATTTGAAAAAACTATCCACCATCTTCTTGTGATTCTTCTCCCTCAATAGAGTCACTAACTAAAATGCTTTTTTAAATAGAGTCACCACCTCACTTCGAGGAAAATATTGTTTTCTGGTCTTTTGGATTCTTCCATCTAGTAGAGTGCACTTTCAAACAAACTGGTACAACTGTTCTCTGATCTGCAAAATTTGAAACTCTGGGTTACTTCATAATACTTATTGTGAGCAACTCTCCCCAATAGAGTCACCAATATATTGGTGCTCAAATCAACAGATTGGATTTCCTATGGAATTTCACATCCAATGCTGGGAAACCCAAGTGATTTGGCCAACTAACAAGTCACAACCAAAGCAAGGTTGGAACTTTTGCATTTTTGGCTCTGCAAGACCAAGGCTGGTAGGCCTATACCTTAAACTTATCCTTCAAGTATTAAGGATTTTTATAGCAGACATAATACACTTCAAATCCTTTTTCTTAAGTATGGCAAAGGCACTTGAAAGAAAATCAAACTAAAATCAACATATCAAAAACTGTAAAACTAAAATACCTTGTGAGATTGTATGAATGCTTAGTAAATATGTATAAATTGAAATGAACAGATGGATAGGATGTCACAAAAATTAAACAACGAACTGAATAACCATAATCCAATAAATGAATATCACAAGCACTAGAGTCAAAATCATCCCAACCCTATGTACAACCTCAAAGACAGTTTGTAAGAAACTATCACTTCAAAAGTGTTCAAATGAGCATGTATCTCAAGATAAATCCACAACTATTTCAATTGAATTTAAATTTTCAAATGACAGATTGATTGATTGTGGCCACAATAAATTGAATTTAACCATGCAAGATGAAAAGACCAATTGATAATAAAGTTGTACATTTAATCCAAAGTATGCAACATCAAACTACCACATTGAAGAAAATCAAAAGATTTTTTCCAAGGGACTAATTGAAAATGAAATTAAATCGATTCCCACAAATGAATGAAAAAGCACTTATCTTTATTGATTTTGAAAAAAATGGTACGTCCAGGTTCATGTTATAGTTGTTGATCCAAATCTATCCAATCTATCAAAATTGTATCTTATTGTATCATGGTCTTGGAATCCCTATTTATATAATGTCCAAGGGATACGTACATGCTTTAGACCAATGTGTCTCTTGATAACTAACCCTAACCCTAAGATCAACAATTGAACAATATAGTTACAATCAAGGAATAATTAACAACCTTGTTTAAAAATGATTGTTGACCATAAAGACTCAAAATAATGGTCACTAAAAAATCACTTGTGATTTTTTAGAGATAATTAAAAATAACGTTTCGGTGTTAAGATCATTATGGTACTTCAACCATATGTTCATCTATATGCTCTATATAAACTTTGCATGATAATGGATACTTCAACATTAAGAACAGAGTCGTCGATGTTGTCAACCATAATCTGGCATCCTTTATCCTCATAAATATTCCTTCAAGAATGTCTGCATGTAATCATCTTTCTCAGTCCCTGAAAGTCACATTATCTCATCATCAGATAGATCCATGATATTCACCATCCTTGAAACCTTGCATGGTAAATGACGACATATCAAATAGTTGACAAAACCTTGATTGACATAAAATATAATTAAAAAACATCAAAACGATAAAAAGAAGGCCACATCAACGCTGCCACCTTGACATCTTATCCTTTTCATCATCAAAGATATGTATCATTATCTCACAATCCCGCAATGGGTAAAAATTGTCTAGTTCCTAATTGCGGGATCACGCCCACTGTAGATCTCTGTCATGCTTTAACTGCCGATCAACATGTCTTCGCTTAAAATGCTTGTGGGCCAGGGACACATGGTGATCATTCGTAATCCCATACTGGGTAAGAACCATATTGCAACTTCACTTTGAGGGATTGCACCCACCATCAATCTTTGCTGAGATTCAACTATCGATCTTCCTTTGTTAGTCAGAGCATTGGTGGGCCCAGGACATGTGTCAACATCGCGCTAAGCCTTGATGGTAAAGATCACTCATCTTCTATTTTAAGGGATAGTGCCAACCATTGGATGAAGTCAGATCTGCTTCATACTTATTTACTTTCACCCCACTCAGGAGAGATCTGATTGGACACTTGTTAGCTAGGCATGATGCCTTAATGGATAAAGGTCGTTCAACTTTTAATTAAGGGATCACACTAACCATCAATCTTGTTTGATGTTTAATCACCGATCTTCCTTCATTACTGCTCAAAATATGTGGGACCAGGACACATGGTGCAATGCATGATGCCTTGAAGAGTAAATATAATTTATCTTCTATTTGCGGGATCACGCTGACTGTCAGATGAAGTTTGACCTGCGCAATGCTTTAACTGTCTTTGACCTCACCCAACCGAGATCTTAGAGGACACGTGTCAAATAGGCGCATTCCCTTGAAGGTTAAATGGTGTGCATTTCCTATTTAAGGGATAGCACCAGCCATAGATCTTTCATAAGGTCTAACCATGAACCACATCCTCCAAAAGGCACGATATAATAAACTTGATACTTTAACTCTTAGATCAATGTGGGATACAACTTCTGAGCATATCGTTTAATAAATAACTGAACAGAGCAACCATCTCTGCAACCATGGTGATGCAAATGATAAATTTTATGGCAGATGCAGCATAATCACAGGGATAAGACCTACAAAAATACAAGAAAGGTCTACGCGAGGATAAAATGATAAAACAATAAAGATAGGAAAACCCGCTAAAAAAATGCAATGACTATATTTATGAATTTGAAAATGAAACTAAGGTAAAACAAGAGCATAAAACATAAGAATTTATTGACATAGGTAAAAGGATACTTCCCTGAGCTAGCTGGACATGCTAATTTTATCTATAAATTTGGGTTCCACCACAACTAAGATGGAAGAAAAATTTCGTTTGAAGGAAATGAAGCAACAAATGTCATTTTGTGGCAGGATTTCCAATGAAAGATTAAAAATTGTTTTCACAATAGATGATCCCTTCTTTCTGGTCATGGTGAGAGGGTTGTTGGGAATAGAGTTGCAGAATACAAATATAACACCAACATTGACATTTCTTTAATTTTTGGTGCATGGGGGTTGGAAGTTGATGGCATGGAGGAAGTTAAGAGGGTTATGAAAAGGTGTGTGAAACCGAAATGAAGGTTTGGATTGGATGCTCTTCTCCAGTATTATGAACCTAGGAGGAGTTTCAATACATAAATTGGTGTCTGGGTGCATGTACCTAGCTACCATAGCCACATTCACCCATTCCTCTTGTGGCGAGTAGGAGAAAATAGAGAAGGGAGGAGAACACATGTGAGGTGAATGTGAGAGGTAATGCATGACTACACTACTAATTGGGAGTTTGTCATTCAATCTGGTGTGAGGAAAAAAAGGAATTTGACAAAGCTAATCTCAAGTTCAGGTTGGCCAACTATTGGAGGGGTAAAGGCATGATCAATGTAGTGACCCAGGTGCTTGATAGGCTTGAAAACATGGTGGGAAAAGTAGAAAGGAGGGATCAAGGCCAAGGAAGCAAGAGGGGTCAAGGTACTAGAAACAATGTTGGAGAGGTCACAACCATTGAAGGGGAAATGCCACTCAAGGATAGGGAAGAGGACAAGAGGAGAGGCAGTTGTGAGGCAAGATGATAGTTAGGCCTCTAGTTTTGAATTTTTTTTTCATGTTTATGTGGAAATGCCAACATTTTGTTGTTCAATGCGGATAATCAAGTTCTTGTGTCAAAGGGTGGATGCCCTGTTTACTAAAAATGTTGAGTCGTAAGGGGATATCCTGAATTAATTTAGACTATGATACTATGCAACATATATGGAATTTAATGGTGGATAATTGCATTGTTGTATAAGTTTCAAGACATAAGTAGGATGTTTTTATGATATAGTGAATGTAATAAGATATACACAGATGGTAACTATCACTGGGGCAGGAGATTTTTTTAAATTATCGCTAATTTTTAATTTCCATATTATTATTAATAAAAAACAACAATATTTTTTTTAGTAATGGGCCGAAGTCAAGAAATGACATGTTCCCAATAATGATTAAATATAAGTTTGTTCAATCTTTGCCTACTAATTTCTATACTTACCCATGCTTACCTGATAGATCTGCCCCTTCCCAATCATAACAAATAGTAATGACTATACCTATTTTTTCCATTTGTGAATGACTCCCCTCCTATGTGTTCTCAACACCCTTCCTGAATTTTCCATTGGATTTCCTAGCTCCAATTATGATTGGAGGGAGAACTTGAATCTTCATAGCATCAATGTTGGTTACTGAATCTGTTATGGCCCAATCCTCTTTTTCAATGCAAGCCTACCATTAATCCCCCACACCTTCCTTCAGGTGCAACCATTTTTACAAAAATTCTAGGTTTCTAATAATACCTTCCTTGTGGGCCTCAAAAGTACCAATTTCCATGAAAACTAGCAGGGGGCGCTTCACTATATGTGTTGTTTCCATATCTCCCACCCTAGGCCCATCCAGATCCACATAATATTTTGGGTATGGGATACTCATTTCCTCGTCCACATTGTAAATGATATTCCTTAGATTTCCCAAGAGTTCCTTAATGAAAATACAACGACATAATTCCTCCATCTCAGCTTTTGACATTCCTACATATAGAGCTATGGCTACAAAGGTAGCCAAAAACCACAATTTACCCTAAAATACTGATCATAATCTATATACATATCACCTTTAACTTCCTTGATTGCTCTGGATGTGAGATCATCTAGACCATTAAAATTTCTACCTCACCTTTCGATCTTGATTTCCCTATAGAATTTCATCATACGATTTTCCCCTGTTGATTTGAGCTTCAAGTTAGTTTCTATTTTATAGATTCCTCTACAACTGTATATATTTAACTTAGATCTTACTCCACCCTAAATATGTTAATACCGAATACTATGGATGAATACTGCATAATAATACTTTTCTACTTCGACTAATGTTGCATGTGAGGCGAGTAACTAGAGCCTTCCTCATACCCTTCCATAATTTCCTAAGACACTAGCTCTATTAATGATATTATCAAATCTTCTAAGGTCTCCAACATATTATACCATGTCATAGGCTACTATATGAAGTTGTTAGACTTAGGAAGCACTGAGAGGGGGTGGGGGGGGGGGGGGGGGGAANGGGGTGAATCGGTGCAACAATATTTTTAACTTTCTTAATACAATAAAAAAACTTGAAACCAAAAGAAAATGAAAGTAAGACGAATAAGATGAATAGTAACACATAACATCATAACACCATGATTTGTTTTCAAGGAAAACCCTGTTAAGGGAAAAACACCGATGGGGATGGTACCCACAAATATCTCACTACTGCGGTAATAAGTACCCTATTAAAGGTAATAGTACATATAAAGGGGAATGCACATGCATTGAGGCTTACAGTATAGATCTTACAAATCAATACAAAATAACAATTTGACCCTTAGTCGGGTTCACTGATCAATTACAAAGATAATATGGATAGGACTTACTATCCCAAAATTGAATTGACAAGCAACATCAACTATGACAATATAGTTCTAATGAAGCTCTGATAAATATCACTAACTTATTAGCTACTTTGTCAATATTCACATCAATATTACATCATGTCGCACTACATACACCCATCATATCCAAAATTCGATCTTATATACTCGATCTTATCTCCAAAATATTAACTCAGTCGACCCAATAATCATATAATAAAATATGTAGAAGATTCCATTATACCTCGACTGAATGACCACATAATAAATTACTACTCAAATAGGATATCCTCCATAGTTATCCCTTACATTGAGAATAATTAAAATGATAAGATCAACGATCTAGTAAGGTCAGTGATCGATCCAATGTACTACTAATGCTATTGTATCATCTTAAAATGGAAGAAATTCCATGTTAAGAGAATTTATCCCTCCTTAGGGGATGTATTTGACCTCCATTACATCATCCCCCCATTTCTGCATCATCCCCCCTGATCTACTCCTCCTTATACCACTTTCGGGACTGATTTCTGCATTCTGGGTTGCAGGACTCTATTTCTGGGATACTGGGATAGGGTCGACCTCCTAGGACAGGGTCAACCTTGGCCCTACCCTTGGATAGGGTCAACCTCAGCCCTGTCCTAGGATAGGGCCAAAATCGACCCTGTCCTAGGGTCCAAAACCCAGAACCCTGCATTTCCTGGGTTGTCGGTCTTTGCAAAAAGTTTCTTCCCGCTTCCGGGTTAGCTGTTTCGGGCTCTGAATCATGGATTCCTAAATTATATTTAATATAGGTCCTCTCCTAGGGGTAAAGGCTTAAATGATGATTTAATTATCCTATGTAGGCATCCTTAGGAGATTGTGCCCTAATTTCATATAAAAGGGAGCCTTCTCCTCTCATTTTCTCTAACCATGATCAAGCGAACTAAGTCTTCCAAGTGCAAAAAGCTCTAGCCAAGATTTTGTTCAAGCATC
>MU226255.1:3307367-3336042 GCA_018584345.1 Thuja plicata
TGAATTACAATTGCATATCTATTCAATATCATAGCTTCATTGTTAGATTCAATTCTACTACTTGCTAGCATTCTTATTTCAAATATTGATTTCAAGGTTAATTCCTAAATCAGGGTTTGACTAAGGCTAACCCCTCCCCAAAAACAAACAAATTTTTTTTTTTGTAGGTACAGGTTTAGGACTGTAGATCCGAGGCCAGATCTGGATACCCTTTTCGGTTTTCTTTCAGACTGTGTGAACAGGGACACTTTCAGAGTTGAGCAGATCGAGTTGGAAAAAGTGGTACAGGGTCAACCTTTTTCATAAGATGACATCAGAATGGAAAAATATTTATGGGTTTTGTCTGTCTCTGTGTTCCGATTCGGTATCAACTGTTAGCATCTCCAGAAACAGTCTACAGATCTCAGAAAATAGCAATCTTTGATCTGCCATTTTGTAAGGTTGGTACTTTCTCCTATTCTTTTCAATTACTTTCATTAATCATATTAATCAATCAATTTATAGAATTTAAGATCCCCTTTCTTGGTCTCTTTCCAAATAGTGGATTCATTTGTGTATTAACCCTTTGGGGTTGATCAAAATTGGATCTCCTATTTGTGTATTTGAGGGTGAAAGAAAGGAGCATCTTATCTTCCCTTACTCACAATCACAATTGCAATATACAATAAATCAAATTCAAGTAAGTGTAAAGTGGGGTTAAGGAAAGCAACACAAATAACAATTAACAATTCAAACCCCCCCCTTAACCAAAACTTTTTCATCTTTACACATCTCCCCGAAACCCCAATTTTCTTCTTTATAGCTGCGTAGGATAGTTCTATGTCTGGCCGATACTCAGAGTATCATATCTCTATCATACTGCATCACATAAACATGTGATCATCAGATTAGACATATTAGGATGTCTACTTACTATCTTTACCGTTGCATCATCTGGTACATTAACCTTTGTGCGTACTGACTTAATCTCTGAACCTGTATCCTACACTGTTCTTCATACTTAGCTTCTTTTCATCACCAAAAAATTGGTAGTTATAATATTTGATAGGTGGCCAAGAGTAAAGTGTATAGTTGGAATCAATGAAAACATATCGTGCATTATAAGTTTTATCTTTCCAACAATCCCCCCCTTTGGCATTGATGGAAACACTTAGTGAAAATGACTAAGTGTCCAATCAAAATGCCAAGTCTCAAAAACTCTCCCAAAAGCTGTACTCTACCTAAGATATACATCTCTCCTATCTTAGGTGTATTTGAAATTTTTACTATATCTCTCCCCCTTTGACATCAATGGAAAAGGCGGGGCCAAAAAGAAAAACTAATCTACCAAAAATCCTATACTGTTTGCATACTTACAAAAATTGAATTATATCTGATAAATTGTCCTTCCAGACTGTCAAATTTTTATTCCATGTCTTCCTCAAACTGTCCAAGATCTGAATCTTCCCATAGATTACATAAGCTAATTCATCAACATGAAGAATAACAGGCGGGGGTGGCGCTATAATTATCTTCTTTGCTTCCTCAAGACTTCTCTAAAGTATGTCTAACTTAGGAGTAATAATAATCCTCAAGTCAAAAAACTTCCCTGACATCCTCTTCCTTTTTTCTTCTAAACATTTGATTTTATCATTAATTTTCATTACTTCCTTCATATGATCAAAAGAAAATCCCTTTGAAGGATCAAAGTTGTTTACTTTGTCTGCTAGTAATGCTTCAATTTCCCTTAAGATATTATCAATGTCAGTAATATTTGAAAATGGATTGACGGACATTCTCAGAATATTACTGCCTTCCTAAATAGCTCCCTTCAATTGATTGATTCGAGTATCCATTAATGTCTTATATTTTGTAATCAATGAACATAAGTGGTGAAATATTTTAGAAATAAAATCTTTTTGTACCTTATCTTCTTCTTCCTTATCCAAAGACTCAAAATATGTATGAAGGTTATTTAGAAGGTCATCTAGCTGATTAGAAATAGGGGTTCCTTGATATACCTAAATATTTTGCATAATCTTCCAAAGCATACCTACTGATTTAGAGCGTAGCCCACTCCCTTTTTAACTTTTTTCAATGCTTTCTCTTTAGCCTTAGCATGGGACAACATTAAAATATTTATGATTTCCTCTTCTTCCATGTTCTCTAGATCAATAGGTCCATGCAAATTAGATTCAAAAGAATCTCTTGCCAACAATTTATCTTCCTCACAGACTAATGACCCAATCTCTGTCTGTTCCTTAGGTTTCTTCAACTGATCTTCAGTATGAACTTCTAATTTTTTTCCTTCTCCTCTGTACTCATATCCATTACATCAATGTCATGAACATTACTAATATGTTCATCAATCTCCTTTCCAATATCAACCTCAACATGATTGTCTATTGTATATCCTCTTCCTATCATAATCTCTCCAATTTTATCTTCTCCCGTAACATTAGATGGATCTTTAAATATATCTTTTTTTTCCTTTCCCTATGGATCTTCAAAATCCTGCACATCAAGAGTAATAGGTACTCCAACAATGAGTAGATTTGGTTCTTTAACTGGTGAAACAAATTGTTCACCAATAAAAAGTTTGTCTTCTTTCCTCTTAGTTCTTGGCTCTTTCTTCTTTGGTGCATCACAACCAACCTTCATAAGTATTTTACTAATATTGTCATCAGTTTGTGCAATAATCTCATATGACTTCCCATCCATTAACATGTTAATTCTTTTCTTGGTAAGTAGTCTCTTCTTTGCTTCTTCAAGTAGATTTTTCATTTCATCATTTCTGATTACAAGAAATATCTTGGATATGGATGCTTCTCTTATGAATTGGTCTTTCTCTATAGTAATCAATCTTCTCTTTTCCAATTTATCACACAAATGATTAGGTATTTCACCCTTTATCTCAACCGATGGCTTACTAAATTTTTTCAAATAAGTAATCACTCCTAGCTCTAGACTACTCTCATCCTCACCAAATAAATGATAGTAATTCTTTAATTCAACCAAAACACCAAACTTAACAATATTTTTCAGAATCTTATCAACATGATTTTCATTCTTATCGACACTCATAGGCTTGTCTTTAACCACTCTTGCTACTATAGCTCATTTGGTTCTTATCTTCTTCTTGGACTGATCAGGTTTTGTAGATGAATCATCTTCATCAACTTTAGCTCTTTTCTGTGGACTGATACCTTTCTTTTTTGATCTTCCCTTTTCTGGTACAGAATGTGATCTCATAGTCATCTTCTTCTTAGAAAGTGTAGTCAAAGATTTAGTTGCACTTATTATTGTCCTTTGACTAGCTAACATAGAAATGGGTTGAGAAGGTGATGCTTCCTTTTTAACATCAATTGATTCAACATGGACTAAACTAATCTTCTCTTTCTCTTATTCCTTCTTCCTCAACTCATTCATCTTCTCTTTATTTATACCTTCCTTCTCAGCAATGTTATAAACCAATTTCCTCATCTTCCCACTCCTTGCTACTTCATTCAATTGATTCTAAACTTTTAGATACTTCTTAGCACAAGTACCAAATCTCTCTGCATTAGAATCTTTTAGTTTTCTCAGCATTTCCTCAACATATCTCACCACAATGTTATAATCTACTTCATATCCCATTGGCATAATCCAAAGGGTTCTAGCCTCAACTTCCTCCATACAAAATTCATCAATTTCTACCATGAAACACATTGTATCTGCATACTTCTCAACAAGATCTCTAGGAATTCTTTCCCTCTTTTGCATCTATTTCTAGAAAATATTGAAGTAACCAAAGAGTTTCTAATCAATGCCATCTGTCTTCCACATCCAATAGTATCTACTGATATGAATAGCTGCATGGATGTCCTTTTTCCATACTATATTTGACACAATAGGGAAGAAGTTCATCAAGATGAAGAATATATGGATAATTAGTGATCCATACTGAAATATTTGGATCTTAGCCTTCTTAATATTAGAAAGATTCTCCCACCACTATTCCCTTATAATTTCACAAACATCTATTTGAACATCTTCCTTCAACATTCAATAAGCACTTTTAATGATAGTAGCAGATATATAATTTATTCTACTGCTATGATAAAATTTGTATCTCAGTACCATAGAAGCAAACTTGACATCAGGTTGTTTGATATCATTCACTGTCATAGCCCTTTTGTCCCATTTAGACTCTATAAGTTGTTCAACACTATTTTATTTGATGATCTGAGAGTTGAAACCTCATCGGTTGCATTAAATCCAATTACTGCATGAATTAGTTTGGTTTTAGTCTTAATGGGTTGACCTCCAAGCCATAAAAACTAATCATGGATCCTACTCAACACTATTCTTACCCACTCCAGTTCATCAAATACATAGAAATATTTAATCTGTGCTAGGTTAATCTGATCAACCTTCTTGAATTTGTCTTTCAAAGTTTCATCAACACATAGAGATTCAAATTCTTTGTAAATGTCAAAATATCCTAACTCCTCAAGCTTAGAATGAATATAAGCCCTAATATATTCTACATGTAAAAATCTATGAGGTACATGAGAAAATACACCTTCGGGATCATCATCCATTGATTCTTTCTTAAACTCATACCTAGGATTCTCAAGTGCATCAACAATTTAAGGTGTACCTATTTTGCTTCAATGAAATCAACAAGTTACTGCAAAGATAAATACCTCTTTCACCATTTTTGGGTTTTCACGTAAAATTTGATCAGTTGCACAAATATCTGTTAGATCTCCTTCTGCTTAGGTATACACTCATTCTATGGATAAAAAGTTGTGAAATGGAGTGCTATTATGCCATTTTAGTTTAAGATTCCTTCATTTTGTCTCATTAAAAATCATTTGTTCCTTAGGTTCCAAAAAGTTTTCATTACCAATGGAACAAATTCCACCTTAGATGCTCGATACCATCATAAAATCTTTTGGGATCTGAAACATAGATCTAAAATACTAGTTTCCAACTTTGACAATCATCGCAACCTCCAATGATACCTTTTCAGGGTAAGGTATGATTTTTGGATAAAATATCTCCCTTAGGTCCTATGACCTATTCACTTAGATGAAGTGTTTTCCACACCAGGAGATGGTGTGATCTGTCCGGTAGAATCAATTTATTCTTTTCTTACCCATGTCTTATTCATTTCCTTTTGGGTCTCATCAACTTACATGATCTTCTTTCCCTTGTCATTCAGTTCATCATTTACCTTTCCTATATTTTTAGATTTTCAATAGTGAGCAATATGTCCTAAATCTTTGCAATTAAAACATGTAATGTTTATGCTATTGTTCTCATATTATCCATTCATCCTTACTCAATCATTTTTACATCTACAATTTATAGCTATATGACCAGAATTATTGCATTTGTAACATATAACATTTAGATTTATATACCTCTAATTAACTGAGTTTGTCTTCAATTTGCATTGCTTCGCAGTATGTCCAATGTTGTTGCATTTAAAACATGTAGTGTTCTATTGATTCACAAGATAGTTCATTTTGGTTTTGCACTCATTTAATTTGTGTCCAAACTTGTAGCATGTGAAACAATAGCCAGAAAATGTGTTATTATTACTTCTGCACTCATCTCTATGCCCAAATTTATTGCAAGTAAAGCATCTTCCATTGAAATTTTTCATAGAAGGTGTTCCCTTAGGTTCTTCCTTCTTTGTGTCTGAATCATTGGTTTCCAGTGTAATTTCAAAAAATTCTCCTTTCTTGAATCTTAATCCTTTCTTTTCTCTAAGTACCCTCTAACTTGCAATTTGTTCATCAAGATTTCTAGAGCTAGATTTGATTTTTTCTTGAAGTTCCTTAGTTGATGCAATCTCTCTTCTCAATATCTCATTTATTCTATCCAGTTATTTCTCATTACATTTAGATTCCTCAAGATAAACTTGCAACTATCCAACCTCACTATTCAGCTTGTAACATTCCTCAGTTTTAGCCTTCAAGGATTTCTCAAGCGTCTTCTTAGTTTCTATATCTTCAGTCATCTTGATTGACATGGATTCCATCTCATTTTTTAAGTTGTCTCTTTCTTTCACAATCTTCTCATAATATTTAGGTATGCTTTCTTTAGTAGATTAAGAGTCACTACCTTTCTCTGATAGCTGACCTACAAGGTCTTTTCTCTTATCTTTGGATTGATTCAATTGTTGTTTGAGATTTCTAATAAATCCATCAACTTCTTTAACCTTTTATTCCAAATCAAGAATGTGATCATTTGATTTTTCTAGAACATGATCTCCCTCAAATTGTTAAAATTCTTCCAAGGAACTAAGCTTTGATACCAATTGTTAGACTTAGGAAGCACCGAGAGGGAGGGGGGTGAGTTGGTGCAACAATATTTTTAACTTTCTTAATTCAATAACAAAACTTGAAACCAAAAACAAATAAAAGTAAGAAGAATAAGATGAACACACATAACATCATAACACCATGACTTATTTTTGAGGAAAACCGTGTTAAGGAAAAAACCCCGGTGGGGATGTACCCACAAATATATCACTATTTCAGTAATAAGTACCCTATTAAAGGTAATAATACATATAAAGGGGAATGCACATGCATTCAGGCTTACAACCTAGATCTTATAGCTCAATACAAAACAACAATTTGACCCTCAGTTGGGTTCATCGATCAATTACAAAGAGAATAAGGATAGGACTTACAATCCCAAAATTGAACTGACAAACAAAATCAACTATGCCAATATAGTTTCGATGAATCTATGATAAATATGACTATCAAATTATCTTCTATGTCAATATTTGCATCAATATCATGTCATATCACACTACATACACCCATCGCATCCAAAAATTGATCTTATATACTCGTTCTTATCTCCAAAATATTAACTCAGTGGGATAAATAAGCATATTATGAAACATGTAGAAGATTACATTATACCTCGACTAAATCACGACATAATAACTTGTTATTCAATTAGAACATCCTCCATAGTCAGTTCTACACTGAGAATCATCAAAATGATTAGATAAGTGATCTTTTAAGATCGATGATCGATCCAATGTACTACTAACTCTGCATAGGATAGTTCTTTGTCTGCCCAATACTCAGAGTATCATACATCCATCATACTAGATCAAAAAAACATGTGATCATCAGACTAGACATATCAATATGTCTACTTACTAACTTTACCTTCACATCATCTAGTACATTAATCTCTGTCTGTAATAACTTGATCTTTGAACCTATATATTGCACTTTTCTTCATACTTAGCTACTTTTCATCACCAAAACAATCGGTAGCCAAAATATCTGATAGGTGGCCAAGAGTAAAGTGTATAGTTTCCATCACAACATATCATGCATTATAAGCTATCTCTTTCCAAAAAAAGTGTCCTTAGAGTGACTCCCCATAATAAAACTACAGTAATAATATATCATAGTATCTTGAAATAAAAAAAAGAAGTCTTTATAATAAACCAACATTGGGTACAATAAACTATATTGGCCCAATCTAGTGACGATAGGCCTATTTTCATACCTTGTAATAATGACCTGGCAGATAAAACTCTAGGGAGAGGTTAAAGGATGGTTTCTAGAAGTTACTCCCTTGCCACATACTCATGCCACCACAACCATGCCATTTGACGTGGCCAACCTAATGTTCACTCCGACAACCTAGGTAATAAATGGTCCTGAAGTCTCTTCTATGAATAGATCCTAAGGTATTAATTAGATAAAAATTGATGGAGAGGCCTATACAACCAGGGAAGGCTAAAATCATATAAGGAATAATTATAGTATAAAGATTAAAAAAAGGTCAATATAAATACATAGAATAATATAAGAAGCCAGACTTGGATTGAATATATGATAATGACTAAAAAATATTTAAGTATGAATATATATGGCTAATAAGTATTGTCTAAAAAGTGTGTGAGTTTGTGTGTGTGTGTAAATACATATACTATCAATATATGTATATACATATGAATAAGAATATATATATTTTAATCTTGTATCTATAAATATAATTCATTAGACATAACTATCAGTGGCAATTATTTATCTGGGAAATGAACATTGTTAATAAAATCCTTATATAACCATTTAAATGATTGTGCTTCTCTCAATATGGCTGATTGTATCTGTCTATATACCTCATGAATCATATTCATTTTGTGTCCCCCTCTTAATCCTTGTTGTGGTTCATTCTACTCCATTTTATCAATTCAACCAGGTCATCTAGAGACCCCTTTGGGAAGATCATTTGAACCTTTACAAATCATAATGTAGTTTTTCTATAGTACAATGAGGATACACTCTTTTATGCATCCCCAAACTTATCCTGATACTCATTGGCATAGCTAGGAAGTTTTACTATTTCACCTTGATGGGATGCATTATTGTTCTCCCCTTATTTTTTGTATCCAAATGTATCCATCTCCACAGTTAGCTAATGTGTCTTCCTCTTTATTTCCTTCTCTAAATATATGATTAATTGTAACTTTTCTAAATTGACTAAGGATTCCTAGTGTCCTACCTAATAAATATTTTAGTTTCCAGTTGTGAGTCCTTTTAGTTCTGATAACATTGATGATAATTAGGGAGTCCCGTTCTATTTCTATGTTTTTAATTTCAGAATCTTTACTCATATGTAGCCTTTCTACTAATGCTTCTATTTCTGCTATATTATTTGTTTCTACTCCTATTAGTTTTGTCATTTTTGTGCATACAGATCTATCCCAGTGATGAATAATGCATCCTATTCCTGCTATCCCTATATTACCCCTCGAGGCACCATCAAAATTCATTTTATGCCATCCAAAGTCTGGTTGTATCCATTTGCAGTTTGATCTTTTATCATTTGTACTTGTATCTTTCTTTCCATGATCTTGAGGGACCTCTAGTCCATACTAGGATTTCCTCATCTTGCTATCTCATAATGTAAATTTTCTATATTTTGAAAAGCTATTTCTCAGCCTATTATTTGTGGTTTCAACTATTGTCACTTCTATTTTTTTAATTAAACTATTCCATTCTATTTTCTTATTTTGAAAAATTCTTCTATTCCTTTCCTTCCATATTTTCCAAACCAATATGACGGGGTTATCTTACACAATCCCCTATATACGTTATTTTTGCAAGTATCAAACCATCCTTGCATGATTTCTTTGAGAGTATTACCTAGGGTTGTTTTCCATTCTAGTTTGTAACATAATCATTGCCAAAACTCTATTGTGTATAGACAATTCACCATCGGATGCTCCACAGTTTCTTCACCAGCTTCAAAAAGTACACATTTTGATAGGCTTGCAAATCTTATCTTCTTGAACGAGTCTATGGTTAAAATTATTCTTTGTAGTACTGACTATAAGAACATTCAGGCCTTGGGAAGACATAATTTTTTCTAGCACATATGGGTGGGTATATCCATCTTCTCTCCGTTGGTTGTTTATTATTGTCTAGTATCCATCTTTAACCTTAAGATCCCTACTAGGTATTTCTAAGTAAAATTTAATAAATTTTCCCTAGTGTTCTTCTAATATCTCTTTTGTTCTCTGTAGATCGTGATTATTATTTTGTTTCTGGTAACCTCCCCAAGAGTCACTCCAAAATAGTTCCCAATTACTATTTGTTATATCCCAAGAGATATTGTCAGTGATCAAGTCCTTACTATCCAATATGAAGTTCCAGATTTGGGAACCTCTCAATAGGCTTGTTGTTCTGAATATACGTTTAGGGTTTGAATTTTCCAAGTATTTGTTGGAATTGGTTGCTGATGATGTTGTTGGCATTCATGTTTTTTCACTGATGTCAACATATGTTTCTATGGAGGCAGAACAGATTGGTTATTACTATTGATTGATGAATGACATAATTGTACGGGTACTGTATAGTTAATTCAGAACGAGCGAAGATGGTGATGTGTATAGGGATATGTTGTGATATTATTCCTAAGGTTGCACAACTTAATATTGTCTACTAGAAAAATTACAAATGTTTTAGTGAAGACTGGGTATTGGACTGTGACAGTGATCTTTGACCGAGTTAGTCTCTGTGTTTTGAGTATAACAGTTTCCAACATTGAAGAAAATAACATGTTAATCAGGGGTACAAAAATAAAGTGGGGTATACCTACTTTTAGCTTAAGGAAATGGTTGTTGGGAATAACCGAGACAAAGTGAAAGGAACCACATATAATTTTAAGT
Source organism: Thuja plicata (assembly GCA_018584345.1). Classification (NCBI taxonomy): domain Eukaryota; kingdom Viridiplantae; phylum Streptophyta; class Pinopsida; order Cupressales; family Cupressaceae; genus Thuja; species Thuja plicata. Next base: position 3,317,554 of record MU226255.1, read on the forward strand.
GAGGGGGAGGAGGAAGTAATGTAGTGTGAAAGGACATGGTTGATATTTTCCATGGCTACAAGTCAGTCAGCTATAATCGGTTGTTTTCCAAATTAATGCAACAAGTTCTAATTCATTCCACAATGGAATATCAAGGAGAACATGGTGGGAATGATTTAGAAAATGAACCCCAATTTGACAATTAGAATAGCTGAAGGGGTGGAAACAAATAGAGAAATAATTATTCATCTTTGCATTGCGACATCCTTCTATGAAAACTTGGAAAGTATGTGCAACCTCAACCGCTGTGGTTTGAGTAGAATATGGAGCTACAATAAGAGTGACATGCAATATGGTAGGAATTGTGGAATGAGAGTCATTTCCAGAATGGGATCGAGATGTGTCTCGCATATCATCTCAAAAATTAGGGAGTGGATCATATTTTTGGCATGTGTTAGTGCAGATGGGTTCAACATACTTGGATTTTACTTATTTAAATCTTAGAGGCATATAAGAAACTATATTTCCCATTATGGGCTAGGGGTGTGGATGGAAGCCCAAGAACACACATGGATGACAAAGGAGCTATTTACCAATTGGTTGGAACACTTTGCAACATTCATCCCCAATGGGTTTTCACCCTAAAATAAGGCCCTTCTTATGCTTGATGATCATGGCAGTCACGTGGCATTCAAGATAATTGAAGAATCAAGGAAATTGAGAATTGACTTGGTCACACTACTATGTATACTAGCCACAAGCTACAAACATTGGATGTAAGCATATTATCTCCTTTAAAAAAATACTCCAAATAGATAAGGAATGTATGAATGACAAACCACCCTCAGATTGATATCAGATGGGAAGAGATGGAAACTCTTTCTTGTAAAGAATTCAAATAGGCATGGTCACCATCAAACATCATAAGTGGCTTTTGTAGGACAAATTTTGGCCACTAAATAGGTATGAACTTGAGAAGAATACGAGACATTTATTGTTGAAGAGGAGGTACAAATAACCCAATAGAAAAGTAATGTTGTTTCTGCAAACCACGAAATCTAGCTAATAAAGGAACATAATGAAATAAATCAAAACATTCAACTGCTAAAAAATATAAGATACACACATGCTAAGACATAAATGAAAATCTGAAATAAGCTATGATATAGGAAGTGAAAACCTCCTAAAAGCTCATTCAAACCCCATTTATTCATTGGATGTGTCCATGCTAATAGGATGTATGCTCAAAATTACTTCAATGCTTCAGAATAGATATTGCTTCAGAATGGATGATTATGAAATGAAAGAAGCATTATAATTCTACATGGAAGGTGGATGAAATTGTGAAGGAATGAGGTTTCTTTTATAGAAAATGGGTTAAAAATCAAGGGTCAGTATGCAAACCTGAGGAGAGCCTCAGATGCACCTAGAAGAGAGCACATGGATTGTGCTTCTTCAAGTGCATCATATGATAATAAGTGTCACAATATGATTGGGTTGAAAATAGGGAGGAATGCAACCATTTAGGGAAGTGAGACAAGGGGATGAGAGGAGACTTTAGGAGATAAGGCTATTAAAGAGGGTGTACGAGCCTTATTGAGAAGTGTAAGAGCATTTATGAGGCATTAATGAGGGTCTTAATGAGGCATGGGTGAGGGGATAAGATAGAGATTGAGAAAGTTGACTTTGCTGAAGGGATTGAATTTATAATCCAAGGATTAGGAATGTAACATCATTAGGGAAAGATTAGGATTTAGGATTAGGATTAGCATGGGTGAAGAGGTTGGGATTAGTTTGAACTCTGAGTTAGGTGGTTGCGATAGGTTATGTTAGGGGTTAAAGGAAATATTAATGAATTGAATTACATAAATAACATATTCATTCAATAATAGGGGAATATGGTTTTAATTAATTATTAAGCTATTGGTTACTTTTAATAATTAATTAGGACTATAGCCAATTAATTGAATTAATTAGGGCTAGGGGATGCCATAGGTCAATTAGGTAATGCTTAATTACTTAGCTGATATGTCCCAGAAGGCACTAAATATGATTGAATTAGGTTAATTAGATTTAGGTGTCTACATTTTCCCCCTCTTCGACATAGTGTTAGAAATAACACTATTTTGAAGACGTTTAAAACAATAGACGATGCAAAGATGTGGACGTAGGAAACAAAGTTTCTCTAGAGTGATGATTAGGATAGATTTAGAATAGGATGACCAGGATGATGCCCCCTCGAGAGGGCAGTACGAAGAAACATCGAAGCCCTGACGATATCTCAAAAATACCGCAATGAGAGACATGATAGAAGAAAAAGGAAGGGGGGATAGAAGAATGAGGGATGGGATAGTTAGGTTTACATTAAGGATGAAGGGTTAGGTTGGAGATGGGATTTGATTGGACTAAAAGGGATGGCTTTACTGGGGATGGGATTTGGTTGGCCTGAAAAAGAATGCTTTGTGGGGGATGTAGGCTTTGGGCTTTTGACAAGATTTGATTGGAATAAAAAGGAAATGATTTGTTGGGGAGTTGATGGGGGGAGGATTTTTCTTGAATCTTGAGTGAGGGGTATTCCAGGATGGAATACCGCCATGTAGTTGAGCACTTATTTTGATATAGAAATGCTAGAGACTATGCCAAGGTTACTAGGAACACGAGGCCTTGTCACCGGTGTTGCAGAGGATTGACACAAAAGACATGTGGGGTTTTCCCCAACATCACACATGAGTCCCAGAAGAGCCATGTTGGAAATGATGCTGGAAAAGCCCACAAGAAATTGATACTTCCCAAGTGTAGCATGCGAACCCAAACAGATTACATACATGCAAGGGTCATATCCAACTGAATCACAAGCAGAAAAAAAAGGATCAAGTTCCCTATCCTAGGTGCATCCATTCATATCATACCATGATATAAAGAATCATGGAAAAATTGAGGAGGAGAACAACCGAAAATAATCAGGAATGATAATCAAGAACCAAAATCAAATTTCAAGATAAAAAATTCAATTACAAGACGCCTTTTTCTAGAGAGATCAATGATATGGGATGATGATTGGACTGAGATTAGGTCAAGAGGAAGGATACATCCTACAAGAACCCAATGATGATGATGATCTAGATTTAGGTCAACGAGAGGAAGGGTACATCCTCAAGGACCCATTTCCAAAAAGAGGATCAGATTTAGGTCAACGAGAGGAAGGATACATCCTCAAGGACCCATTTCCAGAAAGAGGATCAGATTTAGGTCAACGAGAGGAAGGATACATCCTCAAGGACCCATTTCCATGGAGATGTCAAGGGTGAATCTAATTGGCCAAAGATGTGATGATGATCAAATTGCTAAAACAAGATTGCGTCATAAGGAACTTATTGAAGCACAAGATTCAAAATGGAACTGGATCACTTTCTGCAAGGAGATCGACTAAGGACGTGAGATATGTACAAGCGGGACCGGACTCAAGACTAGATTGACACATACAAGATATATGCAAAATGAAATCATAGGAAGCTTAGGGATTGAGATAGGATGACAAATATATACAACTTGGATGGACAAGGATATACATGAATGATATGTATAAAAGATCAGGATGTAGGATAGGACGACAAAGATATAAAACTTAGACGGACGAGGATATACAAGATTGATATGTACAAAAGCTCAGGATGTAGGATAGGAGGACCAATGTTGACTGATGCGAGTGATAATGGAACATCTAGGAAATATAGGTAATTATTAGGCCAAAGTGGAGTGGAATGAATGAGATGGAGGAGAATGATATTTTGATAGATAATGATATAGCCCACTATGTGTGATGCCTGATTGCCAGGTTTTTACAACACATACTTATCTAAGGCGCCTAATTGCCAAATTTTAACCATTGGACGATTGATTTATCTCCATTTTTTTTCTTTTTAAAATCTTTTTGCTCTTTTTGATTTTTTTTCTATCACCAAGGTGTCTGGTTACCACATTTTCACCAAGACAATGATTTCTTCAGGACTTTTTACAAATTTTTTGGGATAACTGAGATAAGAACCTGTCAGGCATAGAAGCACCTAAGATGAATTATGTTGATTGGATCATTCAGAGGTTCTCCTTTAGGAGTGGATAACTAATATGCCCTAGATTCAAAGCATGCAATGACGATATATGGGCCTTGCCAAGTAGCCTTGAAGTTGCCTTTATTTTTCTCAATTAACGCCCAAATTTTGATTCTCTTTGAGGAAAAAGTCCCCTACCTAGAACTGGCATGGGTGGATCTTCTTATTATAGCTTCAGTTTAATCTATTTTGATATACGAACAGGTGGTCATATGCTTGCTAGCGCTTTTCATTGAGGAGATCAAGCTGTGTGAGTCTTGCTAATCTGTAGTCTTCATTTGTGATTAGGTCTTTGAGAGATACCCATAAAGATGGTAGTTCGACCTTAATTGGTAAGATGACCTCGACACCATAGATAAGGGAATATTGAGTGGTGCCTGTGGGAGTGTGGAATGAAGTGTGATAGGCCCAAAGGGTGGGATTAATTTGGTTCCAGTCACGACCAGTGTCATTGACAACCTTTTTTAGGATTTTTAGAAGTGTTTTATTGGTTGCATCAGCTTGGCCATTACCTTGTGGGAAATATGGGCTAGAGAAGCGATGATGGATGTGGAGGAACTTGCACAGATCAACCATATGCTAATTTACAAATGATGAGCCATGACCTATGAAAATGGTGGATGGAATGCCAAAGCGGCAAATGATGTGGTATAGGATAAACTTGGATATTTAGATGCCTGTCGCGAGGGTAAGTGGGATTTCTTCAACCTAATTAGTAAAGTATTTAGTTACTATGATGATAAATTTGTGTCCCTCAAAGAACAGGGGAGTGATCTTACCAATGAGGTTGAAACCCCAACATGAGAATGGCCAAGAAGGCACAATAGGATGTAGCTTTTGTGTTGGTGCATGGATCAAATTTGCATGTTGCTGACATGGTAAGCATTTATTTACAAATTCAAAAGCATCATGCTCCATGGTAGGTCAATAATACCCAATTATAAGAGTTTATTTAGCTAGGACCATGCCACTCATGTGGACACCGTAGATTCCAGCGTGCACTTCTTGCAAATCCTGGGCAACTTCAATTTCATCTAGACACCGAGAGTGAACATTGTGATAACCGCAACGATATAAGGTGTTGGCTACACTGGTGTAGCAGTAATATCTTTGAATAAGGTTTTGACATTGGGTGTTGGTTAGATGGGGGATATGATACCATTCTTTAGATAAGCATGGATGTCATGGTACCATGGGGACTGAGGAGCAACCAAGACATATACTTGATTAACGTCATCGCTCTCGTAAGCTGGCATATGAAGTTGCTCAACCAAGAACTTGTACTGCATTGCATCATCTAGTATTTATAAAAGAGATACAGTTGTAGCCATGACATCAACAACTTTGTTATGCAGACATGGCACTTGGGTGATTTGCAAATTGATGAAATGCTCCTTCATTTTGTCTACCATCTCTTTGTAAGGTAGCAATTTATCATCTTTCATTTGGAATTCATCTAACACTTGCTTTATAATGAGTTGAGAATCGCCAAAGACTTGGATATCTGTTATGTTCCATTTAATGGCCATGCTAAGCCCTGCAACTAATGCTTCATATTCTGCTATATTGTTAGTGCAAGGAAATCCCAGTTTGAGTGATTTTGGGAAGTAGTCACATTGTGGGGTAACAAACAGGATTCGTGCCCCAAAAGCATGTGATGTGTAGGAACTGTTGCTACTCTCAAATTTGGAGTGACCAATTCAAACTTTTCTCGAAGGCAAGGTGAGTACCCCTGAAATTTTTTTGAAGGTGCTTACTTGAAGTGCAAGTAAAATGTGACCTGATGATTTTCATGATTTACCGATTGGGGAACATGTTAAAAAACTATCATGGGGTAGATGTAATGGGTCACAACTTTCAATTATTAGTTTTGATGAGTTTTGGAGATATTTTTTTAAAGGTGTTCAATTAAATCTGCATTCTACATATTGCCTGATTATAGCAAATGACCTACTTTGCGTGCTTGCATCTTTGACATGATAGAGTTTCATGATATAAGGGTGGGTCTAAGGTGTTTTAGGAATGAGAAAGAAGCTTCATGTTCATTTTAAGATTCCTATGAGTTCATATGATGAGTTTGGGAAGGCCATTTTGTTTACAATTAATTAAGTTTCCCAGAATGTGAAGTGCAGAATTATGAAGTTGCTGACAGAGCCCACGAGTAGAAAGCACAGGGTTTTTCAAGAAATTTTCAAGCAATGCAATGGGAAAGTAAGTCTCTGTGCAACCAATAGAGGGAGGGCCAACACATGTTATTTGAAATTGAAAATAGAATTAATTGGCATGTACAAAGAGTTTGGAGGTCACACAACACTTGGTGGAGTGTATTTAAAAACACTAAAATGCAATGCAAATATCAGAAGTCACGCAACATCTACAGAGGTTTTTAAAAAGATTAAAAATGCATAATGTCAATATCCCACATGCACTAGGCCACGGAAATTTTAGTGTTTAAATATGGAAACACTTGTATTGATGTTTGAAGAAAGAGCCAAGAGGCTCAATGTCGGGACCCTTGGCGAATGACATGTAGGTGCTCGCGGGACCCTCAATTTTGAATGCAGATGCACAAGATAAGCTTTAAAAAATTAGAAGCTTAGTCCCACATGCATCCCAAAATGGGAAACATAGATAGTTAGAAGCAAAAACACACAAATGATGATTTGAAGAAGCTAGAGGCTATGCACGCACATGTGGCGGGTGCATTGGGAAGCATGCCCGAAGGACAAAAACCCAATTTTGGTGGGACCCACGAGTGTGACGTGGCAGATGAGTTGGCTAATAGGCTAAATGTTTGGGCATGAATCTTGAGGCAGTCAAAATCAATGAATGACTTAATGGCTTAATGAGAAAGATGCACAACATCTAACCATTAAGCCATTAAGCCATGGCGACATGTGGCACCCCAGACACATGGCAAGATCTGATGTAGCGTAGAGGCTGTGAATCAGAGGATGCCACGTGGCAGGCCAATGTAGAGCAGGATGCACAGGTGGACCTGCAGGCAAATTAGAGGATGTCACGTGGCACAAGGCAGGTGACATGGTGCCTAGTGGACACACAAAGCCAATCAAAGGATGCCACATGGTGCAATCTAGTGCACCAATGATTAAAAGGGATTAATTTGAAATTTAAAAATGATTTTATCTCAAAAAGAATAGGGTTAAAGAACTTAGAAGTTTAAAGAAATCCAATGGTGGACTTAATGGCTTAAAAGGAACACGCTCAACATCTAACTTATAAGCCATTAAGTGTAATTGACACTTGGCAGAATGAGATGAAATCTGGGCAAATATACAATATTAAAATTAAATTTCATCTCATTTCAATAGTCCAACTATTGAAAAAGCAAATAAATTCAAATTCAAATTTAAATTTAAATAGTCCATTTTGGTGTAGGATCCAATCATTTTGAATAGAATGAAGAAACAATTACTTAGCTTAAATTTGGGAAAAACAACGAAGATATTTCTGCAGATAAAATTAGATTTTTGAGCAGTTGAGGCAGATTAGTTGAAGATATTTGGGAGAAGGGACAGGTGTTGAAGGGAGGAGGAATCTGATGGTTTTTTATCTTTCTACTTATGCAAATTTTTTCCATTATTATAGGGTTCCAAATCCTGGTCTCCACAGAGAGTTGTAGAGTATTGGCTCCAGGAACTTCTAGTCATTTTATGGTTCCATTAGGGATATAGTTTGTTGATTGTACCATTTTTATATTCAAATAGAATAGAATGTCATTGATCTTTTGCAGCTTATTGAAGTGGTATATTCCTCATTGCAAATTTGTGTACATTAATGTGATTCTTTACACTTAATATGAGAATTCCAGATTCAAATCTCTCCTTGGTGTCAGTCTTGTGAAGTTTGAACTATCTGATTCTTTGCATGGAGTTTATCTATGTATGTTTTATCATTTTCCAGTTATGATCTAGGATCAGATTAAATGATGTTGTAGATGTGACATAGTTTCATCCGATTGTCTACAAGAGGATTTCTATAAGTAGTATTGATCTCGGTTTATTATGTTTATGGCTTGGAATCTCTGATAGAAGTTGATTGCTGTATTTCTGAATTTGGTTAAAGGGGATCACCCAATGGATAAAGCACTGATCATTGAGTAGTACCTTCTATATTTATGCATATCTAGTTAAGTCTTGGCTATGTTATGCATTTAAGGAAATAAAATCTGAATAGCTAAAGGTTTTATGTGGTTTTTGGTTGTACTAATCTCCTTCTCAACTTCAAGGTTGATGTTCAATAGGTCATTAGCCGGTCACCTAGTATCTCCCAGTCGTGTTGAGGCCTTTGCGAGATTGCTGCTGATTGATGTCAAATAGAGTATTGAAGGAATTGAATGGTGTCCCCCCCTTGGTTTTGCAGAACCTAAAGCGTAGAAGGATGGATCTGCATCCTTGTTAATTGTTCCTTTTCATTCTTGGTTGAATACCGGGAGTTGGCTACTCTGTAAAATCTATCAGAAAGTGAAAAGGTTGCTGTTCAATAATCACATCATAAAAAAAACCAACAAAATGGTGACTCTGACTGGGGAGTTGAATTAAATTGCAGTAAGAGAAGTAAGTTTTCATTGATTATATTATTTGACCCATCCGAGTCACCAAAAAAATTGTGACTCTACTAGGCATAGAGATGAAAAAATCTCTCTAAAATTTCAAAGAATCTCTTCTTTTATTATTGCAATAAACAATTTAGGTTTATCAAGTTGAGCTAGACACATGGCCTATTTGTTTATAAATGCATTCATTTCTGCCATATCCATCTGAGGATAGAGTTATAAAGTTTGTAAATCTGAAAGTTCTTGAGATCCTAATTGTCAGCCTGATTATTGTTGCCAAAAGAATTCTGAATGTCTTCTTTATGAAATAAATATGTCAGATCCAGTTGACTTGCTGAAAGTTTTCTATCCTTGTTTGAATCCCAATTTGTCCTTGTTCTATTGATGATTTATTCATTATCACTAGTAGTGAGTGGTGACTGAAAGATCTCTGCACCAGTGTGCATTTAATAAATAAATTTGATGATTAGTGGGGGACAATTGTAGCAAGGATTTAGCAGATGCTCAAAAACTTTAGTGGTGGATCGACCAAAATCATAAAGAAATAAAGAAGGACAACAACAAGATAATTATCCAGGTAATCCTCATTTTTTTTGAGAAAGAATAAAAAATTGTTTCGCTATCAAGTGGTAGAAGCACTAGTTAAAAGGGAAAAGTATTGAAATATGGTTTGCATACTACTGTGTTGTTAGTTTCAGTTTTCATCTTTGGTTGTAGTATGCAAGTGGTTTGAGAAGTTTGGTCAAGTTCTTTATGATCAAATTGAAGTGTTGGTGAAGGCATTTAGGAATGTGTTATGTTTATTTATAGCCTCGTGTATGTTGAGAGTAACCGTGCCTAATATCATGTCTCAAAAATATAGTAAACATGGTCTTAGCATTAAGTTGTATGCAACCCTGAATTTCAATGGCATTCTGAGTTACCCTAATTTGATTCCATCCAAAATCAGAAAACATTTCCCAAAGTTTAGTGGTATAAAAGATGAATCGGTTGAGAAGCATTTGAATGAGTTCATGAATTTGATAGAGGACTTTGATGTTGATCATGAGGATGTCATTATGAAGTTTTTTGCACAGTCTTTGAAAGATGAGGCAAGAGAATGGTTCTAATTTTTGTTACCATAATCTATATGATTTGATTAATGATCTCTTTGATACTAATTTTCAAGATAAGGAGCTGGTATCTAATTTCAATCTCAGATTTATGAAGACTTTGAAGAAAATTCCTGAGAAGTGTAGACCAAAAGATGCCATGGCTTTGGTTATATACTTGTGTGCATTTGATAAAAAGATGAGTTACAAGCTGAGAGATAAAGAACCTTAGAATTTATATCAAGCATGTCACATGGCGAGGGACATTGAAGGAATTATAATGTTTGGTTTCAGGAGAAGTTATAAATCTGAAAATATAACTTCTCTTGGGACCGCATATAGAACTGAATATAAAAGTGCATAATCTCCATGGAATTCTCAGAATGTTGGTGAGTTTTCTGCCCCAAATGATACACAGATAACAAATACAAATCAGATTGAGAATGCAGATTTCAACCAGCAGTATAAAGTTTCTGCTGATTCCTCTTCACACATTCAGTTTCAAGTTGAGACAAAGTTAAAAGAGCAAGTAAGGGATACGATTGTTTCAGCAATAGAGGTTCAAAGACAACCTTCTAATGATCATGTAAGTGATAAATATGCTGAAGATGTTGTAAGTGTCGATTCATATAATTTTCAGCCTGCTGCTCTAATTGTAAAATTGTCTCATGTATCACCTAACAATGCTGATTGTGTTTCTCATGAGGCTGATTCTGAAACAAGAAGTTGTATAATGGGCTTAGAAGGAATGAATAAGATTCAGAATGTGTTTACTCCAGCTCTATGTGTCCCAAATTTTATCTATGAAAAACCAACTGATGTGTGTATGCATGAATCCAAGCTTGCAAATAATTATGTATGTGATGTGTCAGCACAAGAGCTTCTTCACATAGTTGGTGATGTTCCTTTTCAGCATTCTCATCAACAAGATGATGATTCAGATTTTTCTCTCATGGATGAGGATGACTGTGATTTTGAAAGTGTTTGTGGATATAATGAAGTTCTTAATCCACTCTTTGATGGAGAAGTAGATATGAACCAGCTAATGCTTTGCCTTTCAAATTTTTAGAAAGGTTTCCATGTGGTTTCTAATCCTTTGTATGAGGACATAGTTGAAAGTTTAGTTGATTTGAATGATATATTAGATTATGGAAAGAATGAATATAGGGACAGGGATGAAGCATATGATTCAGTATTCTTCTCTAATGATCAATCTTCTTCTAGTATTGATTTTGAAGATTATTTTAGCTTGGAAATGAATGAAGTTTCTTATTATGAACGAAGTCTAAAATCAAAAGTTACGACTCAAAATCATCTTCCGGAATATTGGTCTAGTATGTATGGGGTCGAGTGTGAGAATCCTTTCTTTGATGTCCAAGTATTCGCTGAGGTAAATCATTATGATGTATATTATGGGGTTGAGTTTGAATGTTTCGTATTTCCATGGCAGCCAGTTGAGTATTTATTTGAGCATGTCAAGAAGATTGATAATGAAGAATATCATGTTGCATATGAATGTTCACCATGTATTGAATGCAAAGGATATTTTTCAGATTATGGATCTTTTCAACCAATGCATGAATTCGTTATGCCACAAGATGATAGGTGTGATAACAATGAGAAGTGTGATAGTGGCATGAATTGTGCAAAGATTTTTTAGAATGGTCGATTGCTTGGTAAGAGGTTTTACGGAATGATCATACTGCTGAATGATGAGAATCAGACATTTGATAGGGGTAAGTGATGATTTTAGTTTGATGGTGTAAGGAAATTTGTAAATATTGTACATGTTGTAAAGATGCTTTTCTTTCAGTTGTGTGTTAGGTGTTTTGTGCTTTGCAATAAGGAACCCAGTTTTTGGAAAGTTTAAAAGAAGTCTGATTTTTGAGTGGTCTGCGCAACCAAGAGATTCTGAATTCTCTACTTGCCCACAAGGGGCATGCATCCCCAGACAGAGGAACTATTGGTACTCTCAAATTTGGCACAAATTTGGAGTGACCAATTCAAAATTTTCTCTAAGGCAAGGTGAGTACCCTTGAAAACTTTTCGAAGATGCTTACTTGAAGTGCAAGTAAAATGTGACCTGATGATTTTCATGACATACAGATTGGGGAACATGTTAAAAATGAATTTTGGGGTAGATGTAATGGGTCAAAAATTTTAGTTATTAGTTCTGTTGATTTTTGGAGACAGTTGTTTAAAGGTGTTCACTTAAATCTGTATTCTGCATATTGTATGATTATAGCAAATGGCCTACTTTGCGTGCTTGCATCTTTGAACTGATATAGTTTCATGATATAAGGATGGGTTTGAGGTATTGTAGACATGAGAGAGAAGATTCATGTTCATTTTCAGATTCCTATGAGTTCATATGATGAGTTTGGGAAGGCCATTCTGTTTACAATTAATTCTATTTCCCAGAATGTGAAGTGCAGAATTATGAAGTTGCTGACTTTGAGGTCTTACAAGTTTACACCTGGTTGAATGGAATATAAAATTGAATGCTCCCCTCTATTATAGGCTTGGATGAGTTGAGAATCTCCAAAGACTTGGATATCTGTTATGTTCCATTGAATGGCCATGCTAAGCCCTGCAACTAATGCTTCATATTCTGCTATATTGTTAGTGTAAGGAAATCCCAGTTTGAATGATTTTGGGATGTAGTCACCTTGTGGGGTAACAAACAGGATTCCTACCCCAAAAGCATGTGATGTGTAGGAACTGTTGCTACTCTCAATTTTGGAGTGACCAATTCAAACTTTTCTCTAAGGCAAGGTGAGTACCCCTGAAAGTTTTTTGAAGATGCTTACTTGAAGTGCAAGTAAAATGTGACCTGATGATTTTCATGATTTACCGATTGGGGAACATGTTAAAAGCCTATCATGGGGTAGATGTAATGGGTCAAAAATGTCAGTTATTAGTTTTGATGAGTTTTGGAGACAGTTGTTTAAAGGCGTTCACTTAAATCTACATTCTACATATTGCCTGATTATAGAAAATGACCTACTTTGCGTGCTTGCATCTTTGACCTGATAGAGTTTCATGATATAAGGGTGTATCTGAGGTGTTTTAGGAATGAGAAAGAAGCTTCATGTTCATTTTCAGATTCCTATGAGTTCATATGATGAGTTTGGGAAGGCCATTTTGTGTACAATTAATTAGGTTTCCCAGAATGTGAAGTGCAAAATTATGATGTTGCTGACTTTGAGGTCTTACAAGTTTACACCAAGTTGAATAGAATAGAAAATTGAATGCTACCCTATATTTTAGGAATGGAAATGTGCTACCATTAATATTTTCAGGCCATGATGAATCTGTGTGCCCAATTTTTCAATCTGATTCCGTTTGCAGCTTCTAATAGTTTACTGCATATCAATTGCACAGTTTAGTCAGTGTCCCTGTTCGTGATGTTATGTCTTGAACACCGTGATTGGTCATATCAAGAAAATGATGCCCCTGTATTGTATACAAAATTTACTCCAAGTTTTCATTCTTTTAGCTCATGAGGGTTTCGTATGCACACTTTTCCAGATGCTTTTCATTTGCAGAAATCAATATTTATTGTCTTCTTGTTCTGTATTTCCAAGCGGCTACTTTCAAAGGTCTGCCACATGTGACCGGTTGATCATTATGAGTTGTCCTTCTAGATTCATGCTCTCCATATAGCATATTTCCAATATCCAGAAGCTCAGGTCCTTAGGCGGTGGTTTGACTTGTTTTCAAAGTCAAAACCAGATGCATTTCATTGTTTTTGATAGGGTAATTTGTAGAATAGTTCTGAAGAGGCAACTTGGATGATTAAAATCTTTGGACCTGTTTGGTTTCGTCAAATTACACTTTGCAGTATGGAAGAATGTTAACTGTGGAACGTGTGTACCCAGTGTCACATTCCGGTCACTTGATTTGGTCAGTTTTTAAGGCCAGGTCCAGAGGCCAGATGCTGTGAATGAGTTCAATTTGCATAAATGTGAAAAGTTATTGTAAAGTCTTCCAGTTGATGCTTTGTGGTCTGATTGTGAAATGGTTTATACATACAATGGTGAGGCATATCTGAAGCACATGAATTTCCTAACATAAGACAAAAGTTGAGTGTGAGGTATGGATTTTAAAAGTCATTAAAGCATATCTCGATGAAGTTTGTATGGTTTCTCCAGACATAGAGATGATGTAAAGTGGAGAAGTTTTCGAATTGGGAGAATGTTTTAAAAGTCTCCAAACGCCAGCACATGAAGCAAAATAATTAAGAAACACTTCCAATGCATATAAAATGACAAGTGCATTTCAAAATAAGTTGCGTAGGCAAATTTTCAAAGTTTTGAAACATGAAACCGTACATAGAAAATGCAATTTGCAAAGCCAAGCATTGAGAAGATTTGAAAAACATTTCCAAGGCTATGCAAGACATTGCAAAGGGCTGCATGCTTATGAGGGAGACTTTTGAAAAAACAAAACAAAGAGGAGTCCAGTTCATGGAGTTGAAAGCCCAATCACCATGTATGGATATGCCAACGCAGCATGAAGTTTTAAAACTTATTAACCAAGCACAATGACATTACAAAATGGTAGGTGTCCACTAAAAAGTCTGCGCCAATTCTGGAGGATACAAACAAAGTTTTGATAAGCAAATGCAATGTATGTGCATTGCGGAAGAGTACATAGTAGCCTGCGTAGGAAAGAATTTAAAAAGTTTTAAGAATTTAAAGCCAAAATACATAAGTGCACAACAAGTCAACACAAGTCAAAGGAGATGGAAGGAGCCTTGGAAATCATGAAAAGGCTGCTTGGATTTCCAAAGAGCCCTGTGCAACAAAATGACAGGTCTAAAGCCATTTTTATAACTTTTGCTAAGCATCCTCCCTTGCCCGCGTGGAGAAGAAGACAAGGCATCTAAATTATTTCAAATCGCAAACATTCCAAATAGAAAGGAGATGCTATGCTGGAGAAGAAACCACACTCTGCGCGAGTATGAAGCATTTGGGAGAATGTTTTAAAAACATTAAAATAGAAATGCAACTTACAGGAAATAGCCAAAGCAATGGCCACACGCTGGAGTAAGGGGGTTTTGAAAATGAAAAAACAAGTGTTACATTGGAAGAGAAAGCCTGCGCTGAATTGAGAATGGAGCTAAAATAATTTAAAAACTCACAAAGCATTGCAATTGCACTTGGTAGGATATGCACAAAGCAAAGTCCACGCAAAGTGTGGAGGCACAGACAAAGGCATGGGAATTGTTTTAAATTTAAAATGAAACTTTGCAAGCAAAAGATCCAAAAACCTACGCTATGAAGGGAATGGGAATTTGAAACATTCAAAGTAAGAAATGGTGGAGACAGAGCCCATGCGTAGAAAGAACATGGTTTTTCAAGAAATTTTCAAGCAATGCAATGGGCAAGTAAGTCTCTGTGCAGCCAATAGAGGGAGGGCCAACACATGTTATTTGAAATTGAAAACAGAAGTAATTGGCATGTATAAATAGTTTGGAGCTCACACAACACTTGGTGGTGTGTATTTAAAAAACACTAAAATCCAATGCAAATATCAGAAGTCACGCAACATCTACAGAGGTTTTTAAAAATCTTAAAAATGCATAATGTCAATATCCGACATACACTGGGCCACAAAAAGTTTAGTTTTTAAATATGGAAACACTTGTATTGATGTTTGAAGAAAGAGCCAAGATGCCTAATGTCGGGACCCTTGGCGAATGGCATGTAGGTGCTCGCAGGACCCTCAATTTTGAATGCAGATGCACAAGATAAGCTTTAAAAAATTAGAAGCTCAGCCCCACATGCATCCCAAAATGGGAAACATAGATAGTTAGAAGCAAAAACACACAAATGATGATTTTAAGAAGCTAGATGCTATGCATGCACATATGGCAGGTGCATTGGGAAGCATGCCCAAAGGATGAAAACCCAATTTTGGTGGCACCCATGAGTGTGACATGGCAGATGAGTTAGCTAATAGGCTGAATGTTTAGGCACAAATATCGATGCAGTCAAAATCAATGAATGAATTAATGGATTCATGAGAAAGATGCACAATATCTAACCATTAAGCCATTAAGCCATGTTGACATGTGGCACCCCAGACACATGGCAAGATCAGATGCAGCGCAGAGGCTGTGAATTAGAGGATGCCACGTGGCAAGCCAGTGTAGAGATGGATGCACAGGTGGACTTGCATGCGAATTAGAGGATGTCACGTGGCACAAAGCAGGTGACATGGTGCCTAGTGGACACACAAAGCCAATCAAAGGATGCCACATGGTGCAATCTGGTGCACTGAAGATTAAAAGGGATTAATTTGAAATTTAAAAATGAATTTATCTCAAAAAGAAAAGGGTTAAAGAACTTACAAGTTTAAAGAAATCCAATGGTGGACTTAATGGCTTAAAGGGAACATGCTCAACATCTAACCTATAAGCCATTAAGTCTGATTGACACTTGGCAGAATGAGATGAAATATGGGCAAATATTCAATATTAAAATTAAATTTAATCTCATTTGAACAGTCCAACTATTGAAAAAGCAAATAAATTCAAATTCAAATATTTCAAACTGTTGAAAAAATATGCACAAGAAGAAGAGTCTATTTAGGGGGCAATTTTTATCATAAGTATCAACTATCATATACTGCCGGAAAAGCCTCGAAATGAGGAATTTGTTTTTGCAGTCCATTTTGGTGTAGGATCCAAACACTTTGAACAGAATGAAGAAACAATTACTCATCTTAAATTTGGGAAAAACAATGAAGATATTTCTGCAGATAAAATCAGATGTTTGAGCAGTTGAGGCAGATCAGTTGAAGATATTTGGGAGAAGGGACATGTGTTGAAGGGAGGAGGAATCTGATGGTTTTTCTCTTTCTACTTAAGCAAATATTTTCCATTGTTACAGGGTTCCAAATCCTGGTCTCCATAGAGAGTTTTAGAGTACTGGCTCTATGAACTTCTAACCATTTTATGGTTCCATTAGGGATATAGTTTGTTGATTGTACCAGTTTTGTATTCAAATAGAATAGAATGTCATTGATCTTTTGCAACTTATTGAAGTGGTATATTCCTCATTGCAAATTTGTGTACATTAATGTGATTCTTCACACTTAATATGACAATTCCCGATTCAAATCATTCCTTGGTGTCAGTCTTGTGAAGTTTGAACTATCTAATTCTTTGCATGGAGTTTATCTATGAATGTGTTATCAGTTTCTAGTTCTGATCTAGGATCAGATTAAATGATGCTGTAGATGTGACATAGTTTCATCTGATCGTCTACAAGAGAATTTATATCAGTAGTATTGATCTCAATTTATTATGTTTATGGCTTGGAATCTCTGACAAAAGTTGATTTCTATATTTCTGAATTTAGTTAAAGGGGATCGACCAATGGATAAATGGTGTAGAGCACCCTAGGGTTAAGCTCAAAACCCTAGCCCCAACAATTTTGAACAAGTTTTGATCCAGGTCACATACTGAGCAAGTCATGTTTTGCATTGTCGCTCAGTCACGGAGCCAGCAGTGAGCAGAAAGGTAATGCATCACACACTCGCGAGCTAGTTAAAAGTTAAGTCTTATAGTGAGCGAGTGTGCGATGAGGAATTAGTCGCTCAATCGCAGATGGCTAGTAGAAAAGACAATGTGTGACAATGCGACGAGGAGCTCATTGCCCATTCGTGAGTCAATTCGCAGTAACAGAAAACACGGTGCGACAGCGCGACGGTGAAATCAATCGCTCAGTCGCGAAGGCAAACAGTTCAGTCCTGGTGTGCGAGTGAGCGACACCTTGTGCATCACAAGGTCGTAGATGATTTGATAGTTAAGTGAAAAGCATGACGAGTGCGCGACAAGAAGTAATCGCTCAGTCGCAAGGCAAAGGAAATGGCAGCTCGGGTTATAGCGCGGCGAGTGCGCGACTTGAGCTCATCGCTCAGTCGCAGGGACATAGCCAGCTCGTGTAGAAGTGCAGTGAGTGCGCGACTAATGTGCATCGCACACTCGCAGAGAAAGGAGCAGTTAATGTAAATGCATTGCGGGTGCGCGACATGAGCTCATCGCTCAGTCACAGAGGAAAAGACAGATCGGGACAATGCATTGCGGGTGCGCGATAAAGAGTCATCGCTCAGTCGCGAGGTAAAAACCAAGTAAGGTAAATGCATAGCGAGAGCGCGACGAGCAGGTAATCGCTCAGTTGCAGAACTAGACATGAAAGGTGATTTTCATTCGCGACTATGCGATGAAGAGCAGAACAGTCAAAGGGTCAAATATGCTGACGTGTCAGAAGGAGAAGACATTGAAAAGTCTTAACCGCCAAATAGAAAAGGAATGACACGAAGGAAAGAAATATGACCAGAGTGTTGACCATGCAGAGAACGTGAAGACAGTTTATAGAGAGCATGAAGAACAGAGAACAGCTGGAAGGCTGGGATCGACAGGTAACCACCAGGGTTACAAAATCGAGGAGAAGCCAGAGATAAACAGAGAAGAAGAATCTGTAAAAAGAGAGATTTCAGGGCAGATCAGTTGTTGAAGAGTTAGTTAGTTGCAGAGAATAGACTAGCAGAGAGTTGTAATCTTCTGTATTATTAATATAAAGAAGTTTGCCTGTACTTTGCGTGTTTTGTTGTTCTGAGTAGACTTCTGTAAAGTGTTGTTTTGTTTCTGTTAGATGACATGGGTGCTTCTTGACTCTGATAATCTGTTCCATGGATTGTGACAGTCAAGAAGCATCCACCC
>MU226255.1:3345803-3364857 GCA_018584345.1 Thuja plicata
AGCCAGTTGAGTATTTATTTGAGCATGTCAAGAAGATTGATAATGAAGAATATCATGTTCCATATGAATGTTCACCATGTATTGAATGCAAAGGATATTTTTCAGATTATGGATCTTTTCAGCCAATGCATGAGTTCGTTATGCCACAAGATGATAGGTGTGATAACAATGAGAAGTGTTATAGTGGCATGAATTATGCAAAGAATTTTTAGAATGGTCGATTGCTTGGAAAGAGGTTTTACATAATGATCATACTGCTGAATGATGAGAATCAGACACTTGATAGGGGTAAGTGATGATTTCAGTTTGATGGTGTAAGGACATTTGTAAATATTGTACATGTTGTAAAGCCACTTTGCTTTTAGTTGTGTGTTAGGTGTTTTGTGTTTTGCAATAAGGAACCCAGTTTTTGGAAACTTTAAAAGAAGTCTGATTTTTGAGTGGTCTGCTCAATGAAGAGATTATGAATTCTCTATGTGATGGAAAGGGGCATGTATCCCTAGACAGAGCCACTATTGGTAATCTCAAATTTGTCACAAATTTGAAGTGACCAATTCAAAATTTTCTCTAAGGAAAGGTGAGTACCCCTGAAAACTTTTCAAAGTTGCTTACTTGAAGTGCAAGTAAAATGTGACCTGATGATTTTCATGACATACGGATTGGGGAACATGTTCAAAACCAATAATGGGGTAGATGTAATGGGTCAAAAATTTCAATTATTATTTTTATTTATTTTTGGAGACAGTTGTTTAAAGGTGTTCACTTAAATCTGCATTCTGCATATTGCATGATTATAGCAAATGACCTACTGTGCGTGCTTGCATCTTTGACCTGATAGAGTTTTATGATATAAGGATGGGTCTGAGGTATTTTAGGAATGAGAGAGAAGCTTCATGTTAATTTTTAGATTCCTATGGGTTCATATGATGAGTTTGGGAAGGCCATTCTGTTTACAATTAATTCAGTTTCCCAGAATGTGAAGTGCAGAATTATGAAGTTGCTGACTTTTAGGTCTTACAAGTTTACACCTGGTTGAATGGAATATAAAATTGAGTGCTACCCTCTATTATAGGCATGGAAATGTGCTAACATGAATATTTTTAGGTGATGATGAATCCATGTGCCGAATTTGTCAATCTGATTCCGTTTGCAGTTTCTAACAGTTTACTGCAGATCAGTTGCACAATTTAGTCGGAAGCCCGGTTTGTGATGTTATGTCTTGAACACCATGATTGGTCATATCAAGAAAATGATGCCCATGTACTTTAGACAAAATTTTCTCAAATTTTGCAATTTTTTAGCTCATGAGGGTTTCGTATGCACACTTTTCCAGATGCTTTTCACTTGCAGAAATCAATATTTGTTATGTCTTCTTGTTATGTATTTCCAAGCGTCTACTTTCAAAGGTCTACCAAATGTGACCGGTTGATCATCACGAGTTTTCCTTCTGGACTCATGCTCTCCATATAGCATATTTCCAATATCTAGAAGCTTGGGTCCTCAGGAGGTCATTTGACTTATTTTCAAAGTGAAAACCAGATGCATTTCATTATTTTTGACATGGTAATTTGTAGAATTGTTCTGAAGAGGCAAATTGGATGATTAAAATCTTTGGACCTATTTGGTTTCGTCAGATTATACTTTGCAGTATGGAAGAATGTTAACTGTGGAATGTGTGTACCCAGCGTCACATTCTGGTCACTTGATTTGGTCAGTTTTTAAGGCCAGGTGCAGAGGCCAGATGCTGTGATGAGTTCGATTTGCATAAATGTGAAAATTTATTGTAAAGTCTTCCAGTTGATGCTTTGTGGTCTGATTGCGAAATGGTTTATACATACAATGGGGAGGCATATCTTAAGCACATGAATTTTCTAACATAGGACAAAAGTTGAGTGCGAGGTATGGATTTTAAAAGTCATTAAAGCATATCCCGATGAAGTTTGTATGGTTTCTCCAGACATAGAGATGATGTAAAGTGGAGAAGTCTTCGAATTGGGAGAATGTTTTAAAAGTCTCCAAAGGCCAGCGCATGAAGTAAAACAATTAAGAAACAATTCTGAAGCATATAAAATGACAAGTGCATTGCAAAATAAGTTGCGTAGGCAAATTTTCAAAGTTTTGAAACATGAAACCATACATAGAAAATGCAATTTGCAAAGCCGAGCATTGAGAAGATTTGAAAAACATTCCCAAGGCTACGCGAGACATTGCAAAGGGCTGCATGCTTATGAGGGAGACTTTTGAAAAAACAAAAAAAAGAGGAGGCCAGTGCATGGAGTTGAAAGCCCAATCACCATGTATGGAGATGCCAGCGCAACATGAAGTTTTAAAACTTATTAACCAAGCACAATGACATTACAAAATGGTAGGTGTCCACTAAAAAGTCTGCACCAATTCTGGAGGATACAAACAAAGTTTTGATAAGCAAATGCAATGTATGCGCATTGTGGAAGAGTACATAGTACCCTGCGTAGGAAAGAATTTAAAAAGTTTTAAGCATTTAAAGCCAAAATACATAAGTGCACAACAAGTTGACACAATTCAAAGGAGATGGAAGGAGTCTTGGAAATCTTGAAAAGGCTGCTTGGATTTCCAAAGAGCCCTGCGCAACAAAATGACAGGTCTAAAGCCATTTTCATAAATTTTGCTAAGCATCCTCCCTTGCCCGCGTGGAGAAGAAGACAAGGCATCTAAATTATTTCAAATCACAAAGATTCCAAATGGAAAGGAGATGCCACGCTGGAGGAGAAACCATACTCTGCGCGAGTATGAAGCATTTGGGAGAATATTTTAAAAACATTAAAACACAAATGCAACTTACAGGAAATAGCCAAAGCAATGGCCACACGCTGGAGTAAGGGGATTTGGAAAAGTAAAAAACAAGTGTTACATTGGAAGAGCAAGCCTGCGCTAAATTGAGAATGGAGATAAAATAATTTAAAAACTCACAAACCATTGCAATTGCACTTGGTAGGATATGCACAAAGCAAAATCCACACAAAGTGTGGAGGCACAAACAAAGGCATGGGAATTGTTTTAAATTTAAAATGAAACTTTGCAAGAAAAAGATCCAGAAACCTACGCTATGAAGGGAATGAGCATTTCAAACATTCAAAGTAAGAAATGGTGGAGATAGAGCCCACGAGTAGAAAGCACAAGGTTTTTCAAAAAATTTTCAAGCAATGCAATGGGCAAGTAAGTCTCTGTGCAACCAATAGAGGGAGGGCCAACACATGTTATTTGAAATTGA
This sequence comes from Thuja plicata, assembly GCA_018584345.1. Classification (NCBI taxonomy): domain Eukaryota; kingdom Viridiplantae; phylum Streptophyta; class Pinopsida; order Cupressales; family Cupressaceae; genus Thuja; species Thuja plicata. The sequence continues at coordinate 3,349,054 of MU226255.1, forward strand.
AAACAGAAGTAATTGGCATGTACAAATAGTTTGGAGCTCACGCAACACTTGGTGGAGTGTATTTAAAAACACTAAAATCCAATGCAAATATCAGAAGTCACGCAACATCTACAAAGGTTTTTAAAAAGCTTAAAAATGCATAATGTCAATATCGAACATGCACTAGGCCATGGAAAGTTTAGTGTTTAAATATGGAAACAATTGTATTGATGTTTGAAGAAAGAGCCAAGAGGCCCAATGTCGGGACACTTGGCGAATGACATGTAGGTGCTCGCAGGACCCTCAATTTTGAATGCAGATGCACAAGATAAGCTTTAAAAAATTAGAAGCTTAGTCCCACATGCATCCCAAAATGGGAAACATAGATAGTTAGAAGCAAAAACACACAAATGATGATTTGAAGAAGCTAGAGGCTATGCACGCACATGTGGCGGGTGCATTGGGAAGCATGCCCGAAGGACAAAAACCCAATTTTGGTGGGACCCACGAGTGTGACGTGGCAGATGAGTTGGCTAATAGGCTAAATGTTTGGGCATGAATCTTGAGGCAGTCAAAATCAATGAATGACTTAATGGCTTAATGAGAAAGATGCACAACATCTAACCATTAAGCCATTAAGCCATGGCGACATGTGGCACCCCAGACACATGGCAAGATCTGATGTAGCGTAGAGGCTGTGAATCAGAGGATGCCACGTGGCAGGCCAATGTAGAGCAGGATGCACAGGTGGACCTGCAGGCAAATTAGAGGATGTCACGTGGCACAAGGCAGGTGACATGGTGCCTAGTGGACACACAAAGCCAATCAAAGGATGCCACATGGTGCAATCTAGTGCACCAATGATTAAAAGGGATTAATTTGAAATTTAAAAATGATTTTATCTCAAAAAGAATAGGGTTAAAGAACTTAGAAGTTTAAAGAAATCCAATGGTGGACTTAATGGCTTAAAAGGAACACGCTCAACATCTAACTTATAAGCCATTAAGTGTAATTGACACTTGGCAGAATGAGATGAAATCTGGGCAAATATACAATATTAAAATTAAATTTCATCTCATTTCAATAGTCCAACTATTGAAAAAGCAAATAAATTCAAATTCAAATTTAAATTTAAATAGTCCATTTTGGTGTAGGATCCAATCATTTTGAATAGAATGAAGAAACAATTACTTAGCTTAAATTTGGGAAAAACAACGAAGATATTTCTGCAGATAAAATTAGATTTTTGAGCAGTTGAGGCAGATTAGTTGAAGATATTTGGGAGAAGGGACAGGTGTTGAAGGGAGGAGGAATCTGATGGTTTTTTATCTTTCTACTTATGCAAATTTTTTCCATTATTATAGGGTTCCAAATCCTGGTCTCCACAGAGAGTTGTAGAGTATTGGCTCCAGGAACTTCTAGTCATTTTATGGTTCCATTAGGGATATAGTTTGTTGATTGTACCATTTTTATATTCAAATAGAATAGAATGTCATTGATCTTTTGCAGCTTATTGAAGTGGTATATTCCTCATTGCAAATTTGTGTACATTAATGTGATTCTTTACACTTAATATGAGAATTCCAGATTCAAATCTCTCCTTGGTGTCAGTCTTGTGAAGTTTGAACTATCTGATTCTTTGCATGGAGTTTATCTATGTATGTTTTATCATTTTCCAGTTATGATCTAGGATCAGATTAAATGATGTTGTAGATGTGACATAGTTTCATCCGATTGTCTACAAGAGGATTTCTATAAGTAGTATTGATCTCGGTTTATTATGTTTATGGCTTGGAATCTCTGATAGAAGTTGATTGCTGTATTTCTGAATTTGGTTAAAGGGGATCACCCAATGGATAAAGCACTGATCATTGAGTAGTACCTTCTATATTTATGCATATCTAGTTAAGTCTTGGCTATGTTATGCATTTAAGGAAATAAAATCTGAATAGCTAAAGGTTTTATGTGGTTTTTGGTTGTACTAATCTCCTTCTCAACTTCAAGGTTGATGTTCAATAGGTCATTAGCCGGTCACCTAGTATCTCCCAGTCGTGTTGAGGCCTTTGCGAGATTGCTGCTGATTGATGTCAAATAGAGTATTGAAGGAATTGAATGGTGTCCCCCCCTTGGTTTTGCAGAACCTAAAGCGTAGAAGGATGGATCTGCATCCTTGTTAATTGTTCCTTTTCATTCTTGGTTGAATACCGGGAGTTGGCTACTCTGTAAAATCTATCAGAAAGTGAAAAGGTTGCTGTTCAATAATCACATCATAAAAAAAACCAACAAAATGGTGACTCTGACTGGGGAGTTGAATTAAATTGCAGTAAGAGAAGTAAGTTTTCATTGATTATATTATTTGACCCATCCGAGTCACCAAAAAAATTGTGACTCTACTAGGCATAGAGATGAAAAAATCTCTCTAAAATTTCAAAGAATCTCTTCTTTTATTATTGCAATAAACAATTTAGGTTTATCAAGTTGAGCTAGACACATGGCCTATTTGTTTATAAATGCATTCATTTCTGCCATATCCATCTGAGGATAGAGTTATAAAGTTTGTAAATCTGAAAGTTCTTGAGATCCTAATTGTCAGCCTGATTATTGTTGCCAAAAGAATTCTGAATGTCTTCTTTATGAAATAAATATGTCAGATCCAGTTGACTTGCTGAAAGTTTTCTATCCTTGTTTGAATCCCAATTTGTCCTTGTTCTATTGATGATTTATTCATTATCACTAGTAGTGAGTGGTGACTGAAAGATCTCTGCACCAGTGTGCATTTAATAAATAAATTTGATGATTAGTGGGGGACAATTGTAGCAAGGATTTAGCAGATGCTCAAAAACTTTAGTGGTGGATCGACCAAAATCATAAAGAAATAAAGAAGGACAACAACAAGATAATTATCCAGGTAATCCTCATTTTTTTTGAGAAAGAATAAAAAATTGTTTCGCTATCAAGTGGTAGAAGCACTAGTTAAAAGGGAAAAGTATTGAAATATGGTTTGCATACTACTGTGTTGTTAGTTTCAGTTTTCATCTTTGGTTGTAGTATGCAAGTGGTTTGAGAAGTTTGGTCAAGTTCTTTATGATCAAATTGAAGTGTTGGTGAAGGCATTTAGGAATGTGTTATGTTTATTTATAGCCTCGTGTATGTTGAGAGTAACCGTGCCTAATATCATGTCTCAAAAATATAGTAAACATGGTCTTAGCATTAAGTTGTATGCAACCCTGAATTTCAATGGCATTCTGAGTTACCCTAATTTGATTCCATCCAAAATCAGAAAACATTTCCCAAAGTTTAGTGGTATAAAAGATGAATCGGTTGAGAAGCATTTGAATGAGTTCATGAATTTGATAGAGGACTTTGATGTTGATCATGAGGATGTCATTATGAAGTTTTTTGCACAGTCTTTGAAAGATGAGGCAAGAGAATGGTTCTAATTTTTGTTACCATAATCTATATGATTTGATTAATGATCTCTTTGATACTAATTTTCAAGATAAGGAGCTGGTATCTAATTTCAATCTCAGATTTATGAAGACTTTGAAGAAAATTCCTGAGAAGTGTAGACCAAAAGATGCCATGGCTTTGGTTATATACTTGTGTGCATTTGATAAAAAGATGAGTTACAAGCTGAGAGATAAAGAACCTTAGAATTTATATCAAGCATGTCACATGGCGAGGGACATTGAAGGAATTATAATGTTTGGTTTCAGGAGAAGTTATAAATCTGAAAATATAACTTCTCTTGGGACCGCATATAGAACTGAATATAAAAGTGCATAATCTCCATGGAATTCTCAGAATGTTGGTGAGTTTTCTGCCCCAAATGATACACAGATAACAAATACAAATCAGATTGAGAATGCAGATTTCAACCAGCAGTATAAAGTTTCTGCTGATTCCTCTTCACACATTCAGTTTCAAGTTGAGACAAAGTTAAAAGAGCAAGTAAGGGATACGATTGTTTCAGCAATAGAGGTTCAAAGACAACCTTCTAATGATCATGTAAGTGATAAATATGCTGAAGATGTTGTAAGTGTCAATTCATATAATTTTCAGCCTGCTGCTCCAATTGTAAAAGTGTCTCATGTATCACCTAGCAATGCTGATTGTGTTTCTCATGAGGCTGATTCTAAAAGAAGAAGTTGTATAATGGGCTTAGAAGGAATGGATAAGCTTCAGCATGTGTTTACTACAACTCTATGTGTCCCAAATTTTCTCTATGAAAAACCAACTAATGTGTGTATGCATGAATCCAAGCTTGCAAATAATTATGTATGTGATGTGTCAGCACAAGAGCTTCTTCACACAGTTGGTGATGTTCCTTTTTAGCATTCTCATCAGCAAGATGATGATTTAGATTTTTCTCTCATGGATGAGGATGACTGTGATTTTGAAAGTGTTTGTGGATATAACGAAGTTCTTAATCGACTCTTTGATGGAGAAGTAGATATGGACCAGCTAATGCTTTTCCTTTTAGATTTTGAGAAAGGTTTCTGTGTGGTTGCTAATCCTTTGTATGAGGACATAGTTGAAAGTTTAGTTGATTTGAATGATATATCAGATTATGGAAAGAATGAATATAGGGACAGGGATGAAATATCTGATTCAGTATTCTTCTCTAATGATCAATCTTCTTCTAGTATTGATTTTGAAGATTATTTTAGCTTGGAAATGAATGAAGTTTCTTATTATGAACCAAGTCTAAAATCAAAAGTTACGACTCAAAATCATCTTCCGGAATATTGGTCTAGTATGTATGGGGTCGAGTGTGAGAATCCTTTCTTTGATGTCCAAGTATTCACTGAGGTAAATCATTATGATGTTGATTATGGGGTTGAGTTTGAATGTTTCATATTTCCATGGCAGCCAGTTGAGTATTTATTTGAGCATGTCAAGAAGATTGATAATGAAGAATATCATGTTCCATATGAATGTTCACCATGTATTGAATGCAAAGGATATTTTTCAGATTATGGATCTTTTCAGACAATTCATGAATTTGTTATGCCACGAGATGATAGGTGTGATAACAACGAGAAGTGTGATAGTGGCATGAATTGTGCAAATAATTTTTAGAATGGTCGATTGCTTGGAAAGAGGTTTTACAGAATGATCATACTGCTGAATGATGAGAATTAGACATTTGATAGGGGTAAGTGATGATTTTAGTTTGATGGTGTAAGGAAATTTGTAAATATTGTACATGTTGTAAAGCTGCTTTGCTTTCAGTTGTGTGTTAGGTGTTTTGTGTTTTTCAATAAGGAACCCAGTTTTTGGAAAGTTTAAAAGAAGTCTGATTTTTGAGTGGTCTGCGCAACCAAGAGATTCTAAATTATCTATGTGCCTGAAAGGGGCACACATCCCTAGATAGATCCACTATTGGTACTCTCAAATTCGGCACAAATTTGGAGTGACCAATTCAAAATTTTCTCTAAGGCAATGTGAGTACCCTTGAAAACTTTTCGAAGATGCTTACTTGAAGTGCAAGTAAAATGTGACCTGATGATTTTCATGACATACGGATTGGGGAACATGTTAAATTTTTTTTTTGGGGTAGATGTAATGGGTCAAAAATTTCAGTTATTAGTTTTGTTGATTTTTGGAGACACTTGTTTAAAGGTGTTCACTTAAATCTGCATTCTGCATATTGCATGATTATAGCAAATGGCCTACTTTGCGTGCTTGCATCTTTGAACTGATAGAGTTTCATGATATAAGGATGTGTCTGAGGTATTTTAGGCATGAGAGATAATATTTATGTTCATTTTTAGTTTCCTATGAGTTCATATGATGAGTTTGGGAAGGCCATTCTGTTTACAATTAATTCAGTTTCCCAGAATGTGAAGTGCAAAATTATGAAGTTGCTGACTTTGAGGTCTTACAAGTTTACACGTGGTTGAATGGAATAGAAAATTGAATGCTCCCCTATATTATAGGCTTGGATGAGTTTAGAATCACCAAAGACTTGGATATCTATTATGTTCCATTGAATGACCATGCTAAGCCCTGCAACTAATGCTTCATATTCTGCTATATTGTTAGTGTAAGGAAATCCCAGTTTGAATGATTTTTGGATGTAGTCACCTTGTGGGTAACAAACAGGATTCCTGCCCCAAAATCATGTGATGTGTAGGAACTATTTATACTCTCAAATTTGGAGTGACCAATTCAAACTTTTCTCTAAGGCAAGGTGAGTACCCCTGAAATTTTTTTGAAGATGCTTACTTGAAGTGCAAGTAAAATGTGACCTGATGATTTTCATGATTTACCAATTGGGGAACATGTTAAAAACCTATCATGGGGTAGATGTAATGGATCACAACTTTCAGTTATTAGTTTTGATGAGTTTTGGAGACAGTTGTTTAAAGGCGTTCACTTAAATCTGCATTCTACACATTGCCTAATTATAGAAAATGACCTACTTTGCGTGCTTGCATCTTTGACCCGATAGAGTTTCATGATATAAGGGTGGGTTTGAGGTGTTTTAGGAATGATAAAGAAGATTCATGTTCATTTTCAGATTCCTATGAGTTCATATGATGAGTTTTGGAAGGCCATTCTCTTTACAATTAATTAAGTTTCCTAGAATGTGAAGTGCAAAATTATGAAGTTGCTGACTTTGAGGTCTTACAAGTTTACACCCGGTTGAATGGAATAGAAAGTTGAATGATACCCTCTATTGTAGGAATGGAAATATGCTACCATTAATATTTTTAGGCCATGATGAATCCGTGTGCCCAATTTGTCAATTTGATTCCGTTTGCAGCTTCTAACAGTTTACTGCATATCAGTTGCACAGTTTAGTCGGTGTCCCTGTTCGTGATGTTATGTCTTGAACACCGTGATTGGTCATATCAAGAAAATTCTGCCATTGTATTGTAGACAAAATTTACTCCAAGTTTGCAATCTTTTAGCTCATGAGGGTTTCGTATGCACACTTTTCCAGATGCTTTTCATTTGCAGAAATCAATATTTATTGTCTTCTTGTTCTGTATTTCCAAGCGGCTACTTTCAAAGGTCTGCCAAATGTGACCGGTTGATCATCATGAGTTGTCCTTCTGGATTCATTCTCTCCATATAGCATATTTCCAATATCCAGAAGCTCGGGTCCTCAGGAGGTGGTTTGAATTGTTTTCAAAGTCAAAACCAGATGTATTTCATTTTTTTTGACAGGGTAATTTGTAGAATTATTCCGAAGAGGCACCTTGGATGATTAAAATCTTTGGAGCTGTTTGGTTTCATCAGATTACACTTTGCAGTATGGAAGAATGTTAACTGTGGAATCTGTGTACCCAGCGTAACATTCTGGTCACTTGATTTGGTCAGTTTTTAAGGCCAAGTGCAGAGGCCAGATGCTGTGAATGAGTTCGATTTGCATAAATGTGAAAAGTTATTGTAAAGTCTTCGAATTGATCCTTTGTGGTCTGATTGCGAAATGGTTTATACATACAATGGGGAGGCATATCTGAAGCACATGAATTTTCTAACATAAGACAAAATTTGAGTGCGAGGTATGGATTTTAAAAGTTATTAAAGCATATCCTGATGAAGTTTGTATGGTTTCTCTAGACATAGAGATGATGTAAAGTGGAGAAGTCTTCAAATTGGGAGAATGTTTTAAAATTCTCCAAAGGCCAACGCATGAAGCAAAACATTTAAGAAACACTTTTAAAGCATATAAAATGACAAGTGCATTTCAAAATAATCTGCAAAAGCAAATTTTCAAAGTTTTGAAACATGAAACCATACATGGAAAATGCAATTTAAAAGCCAAGCATTGAGAAGATTTGAAAAACATTGCCAAGGCTACGCGAGACATTGCAAAGGGCTGTGTGCTTATGAGGGAGACTTTTTAAAAAACAAAACAAAGAGGAGTCCAATGCATGGAGTTGAAAGCCCAATCACCATGTATGGAGATGCCAGTGCAACATGTATGGAGATGCCATTGCAACATGAAGTATTAAAACTTATTAAACAAGCATAATGACATTAAAAAATTGTAGGTGTCCACTAAAAAGTCTGCGCCAATTCTGGAGGATACAAACAAAGTTTTGATAAGCAAATGCAATGTATGCGCATTGTGGAAGAGTGCATAGTATCCTGCGCAGGAAATAATTCAAGAAATTTTAAGCATTTAAAGCCAAAATACATAAGTGCACAACAAGTCGACACAAGTCAAAGGAGATGGCAGGAGTCTTGGCAATCTTGAAAAGGCTGTTTGGATTTCCAAAGAGCCCTTCACAGCAAAATGGCAGGTCTAAAGCCATTTTCATAACTTTTGCCAAGCATCCTCCCTTGCCCGAGTGGAGAAGAAGACAAGGCATCTAAATTATTTCAAATTGCAAACATTCCAAATACAAAGGAGATGCCACGCTGGAGGAGAAACCATACTCTTCACAAGTATGAAGCATTTGGGAGAATGTTTTAAAAACATTAAAACACAAATGCAACTTGTAGGAAATAGCCAAAGCAATGGCCACATGCTGGAGTAAGGGGATTTTGAAAAGTAAAAAACAAGTGTTACATTGGAAGAGAGAGTCCACACTGAATTGAGAAAGGAGCTAAAATAGTTTAAAAAATCACAAACCATTGCAAATGCACTCGACAGGATATGCACAAAGCAAAGTCCACGCAAAGTGTGGAGGCACAGACAAAGTCATGTGAATTTTTTTAAATTTAAAATGAAACTTTGCAAGCAAAAGATCCAGAAACCTACGCTATGAAGGGAATGGGAATTTGAAACATTCAAAGTAAGAAATAGTGGAGACAGAGCGCACACGTGGAATGCACAGGGTTTTTCAAGAAATTTTCAAGCAATGCAATGGGCAAGTAAGTCTCCGCGCAGATAATAGAGGGAGGGCCAACACATGTTATTTGAAATTGAAAACATAAGTAATTGACATGTATGAATAGTTTGGAGCTCACACAACACTTGGTGGAGTGTATTTAAAAATAATAAAATCCAATGCAAATATCAGAAGTCGTGCAACATCTACAGAGGTTTTTAAAAAGCTTGAAAATGCATAATGTCAATATCCCACATGCACTATGCGACATAAAGTTTAGTGTTTAAATATGGAAACACTTGTATTAATGTTTGAAGAAAGAGCCAAGAGGCCCAATGGTGGGCCCCTTAGCGAATGGAATGCATGTGCTAGTGGGACCCTCAATTTTGAATGCAGATGCACAAGATAAGCTTTAAAAAACTAGAAGCTTAGTCCCACATGCATCCCAAAATGGGAAACATAGATAGTTAAAAGAAAAAATGAACAAATGATGATTTGAAGAAGCTAGAGGCTATGCACATGCAAGTGGTAGGTGCATTGGGAAGCATGAATGGAGGATGAAAACCCAATTTTGGTGGGACCCACGAGTGTGATATGGCAGATGAGTTGGCTAATAGGGTTTGGGCATGAATCTCGAGGTGGTCAAAATTAACGGATGACTTAATGGCTTAATGAGAAAGATGCACAACATCTAGCCATTAAGCCATGGCAACATGTGGCACCCTAGATACATCGCAAGATCCGGTACAGCACAGAGACAGTGAAGCAGAGGATTCCACGTGGCGGGCCGATGTAGAGGAGGATGTACAGGTGGACCTGCGGGTGAATCAGAGGATGCCACATGGCACAGGGCAGGTGACATGGCACCTAGTGGACACACAGAGCCAATCAAAGGATGTCATGGGGCACAATCTGGTGCACTGCAGATTAAAAGGGATTAATTTCAAATTTAAAAATGAATTTATCTAAAAAAGCAAAGGGTTAAAGAACTTGCAAGTTTAAAGAAATCCAATGGTGGACTTAATGGCTTAAAAGGAACATGCTCAACATATAACCTATAAGGCATTAAGTCTGATTGACACTTGGCAGAATGAGATGAAATCTGGAAAAATATGCAATATTAAAATTAAATTTCATCTCATTTCAATAGTCCAACTATTGAAAAAGCAAATAAATTCAAATTCAAATATTTCAAACTATTGAAAAAATATGCATGGGAAGAAGAGTTTGTTTAGGGGTAATTTTTATCAGAAGTATCAACTATCATATACTGCCGGAAAGGTCTCAAAATGAGGAATTTGTTTTTGTAGTCCATTTTGGTGCAAGATCCAATCAGTTTGAACATAATGAAGAAAAAATTACTCAAATTAAATTTGGGAAAAACAATGAAGATATTTCTTCAAATAAAATTAGGTTTTTGAGCAGTTGAGGCAGATTAGTTGAAGATATTTAGGAGAAGGGACAGGTGTTGAAGGGAGGAGGAATCTGATGGTTTTTCTCTTTCTACTTATGCAAATTTATTCCATTGTTACAGGGTTCCAAATCCTAGTCTCCACAGAGAGTTGTAGAGTACTGGCTCCAGGAGCTTCCAGTCATTTTATGGTTCCATTACGGATATAGTTTGTTGATTGTACCAGTTTTGTATTCAAATAGAATAGAATGTCATTGATCTTTTGTAGCTTATTGAAGTGGTATATTCCTGATTGCAAATTTGTGTACAGTAATGTGATTCTTCACACTTAATATGAGAATTCCAAATTCAAATCTCTCCTTGGTGTCAGTCTTGTGAAGTATGAACTATCTGATTCTTTGCATGGAGTTTATCTATGTATGTGCTATCATTCTTCAGTTCTGATCTAGGATCAGATTAAATGATGTTGTAGATGTGACATAGTTTCATCCGGTTGTGTACAAGAGGATTTCTATAAGTAGTATTGATATGGATTTATTATGTTTATGGCTTGGAATCTCTGACAGAAGTTGATTGTTGTATTTCTAAATTTTGTTAAAGGGGATTGCCCAATGGATAAAGCATTGATCATTGAGTAGTACCTTATGTATTGATGCATATGTTGTTAAGTCTTGGCTATTTTCTACATTTAAAGAAATAAACTCTAAATATTTGAAGGTTTTATGTGGTTCGTGGTTGTACTAATCTCCTGCTCCACTTCAAGGTTGATGTTCAATGGGTGATTAGCCAGTCACCTAGTATCTCTCGGTCGTGCTGAAGCCTTTGTAAGATTATTGCTGATTGATGCCAAACAAAGTATTGAAGGAATTTAAGGGTGTCCCCTCCTTGGTTTTTCAGAACCTAAAGCGTAGAAGGATAGATCTGCATCCTTGTTAATTGGTCCTTTTCAGTCTTGGTTGAATACCAGGAGTTGGCTACTCTGTAAAATCTATCACAAAGTGAAAAGGTTGTTGTTAAATAATCACAACATAAAAAATAAACCAACATGAACCATGAAAGAATAACTTCCAGGATGGTTGTGCTTCTACCATGCATAGATGTTCATGGAGAAATTCCTTGACTAAAGGATATGCATCGACCAATGGTGCCTCTACTAGCTGATGTGCGATGACTTGACCTTTGAAAACTTTTCTATCAACATACTGGATGTCAAACTTGCTTAGAAGCATTACCCATTTATCCATGCGACCTGTGAGAGTTGTTTTGGATAGCAGATACTTGAGCAGGTCTAATTTTTATATAAGCTTGACTGTATAACTGAGCATATAGTGACAGAGCTTCTGAGTGGTGAAAACCGCTGCTAGGCATGATTTTTTCCATTGGTGTATAATTTATCTCATATCCTACCAAAGTGCAGCTGATGTAGTAGATAGCATGCTCTTTTCCATTGTCATCTAATTGGGCCAGGAGTGCCCCCAATTCTTTTTTTGTTGTAGATATATACAATATGAGAGGCTTTCCTGGTGTAGGCGGCACTAAGATAGGTGAATTCGCCAGATATTCCATGATTTTGTCGAAGCTTATTTGGCATATAGGATCCCATTTGAAACTATGATCTTTCCTTAGCAGATGCATGAAAGGTTGGCATTTATCCGCAAGCTGTGATATGAAGCAGCGTATTGATTGAAGCTTTCCTTGTACACTGTGCAGCTATCTGAGTGTCTTTGGCAAAGGCATTTCCATGATTGCTTTAACTTTTTAAGGATCTATCTTGATGCCACACCTTGATACGATGAAGCTAAGGAGCTTTCCTGATGTAACTCTGAAGACACATTTCTTTGGATTAAGCTTGAGAGCATAATGTCAAAGTCAATCAAACACTGCCTCTAGATCATTTAGGTTATTCATTCTATTTTTTGACTTAGCCAATATATCATCCACCTAATCTTCAAGGATCTTATGGATCATGCTGTGAAAGATGACGGTCATGGCCCTCTAATATGTTTCTCCATCATTCTTGATCCCAAATGACATCATGTTGTAGCAGAAGGTACCCCATGGGGTTGTAAGTGTTGTCTTATGCTAATATTCTTCTTCTATATAGATCTGATTGTATCCTGAAAATCCATCCATGAGAGACAACATCTCATGTCCAGTAGTGAGGTCCACTATCATGTCGATATTAGGCAATGGGAAGTCATCTTTTAGACATGATTAGTTTAGATCTCATAAGTCGGTGTAGACTGATGGATTTATCTGGCTTAGAGACTGGGACCTTAATTGAAATCCAGTCTGAGTAGTCTATCGCTCTGATGATTCCAGCTGCCAAGATATTTTCAAGTTCTATTTTAACCATTAGTGCAACTTTGGGATGCATTTTCTAGAGCTTTTGTTTGACTGGTTTAATATTAGGATCCACGGATAGACGATGTACTACAAGTTCTGGATCCAAGCCATGCATGTGAGAGTAGGACCATGCAAAGATATCTAAATATTATCTTAAAAGAGCTATGAAGGCCATTTCCTTTGCTTCTGTCAAGGATGCTACAATGTGAGTGAGTCGAGGTTGTTCCTCTATACCCAGATTAATAGGTTTGGTTTCCTCGATGAGAATAGATGACTATTTTGACCTATAATCATGGATGATAGGGAGAGGAGAATCTCCATCTCCTGGCGCCTCAAAAAGGTTTTCACCAAGAGATATGCCCTTTTTTTTCTTTTTTCTGATCTGATAGTGCCCCATAAGGGTTTTCACTAAGAGATACATTTTTTAATTTTTAATTTTGTTTTTCAATTTTGTGGCTAGTGTCCTCCTCTCCCCCAAAGTATGCTTCCGGGTTCAAGGTGTACACATGTGTGGAAGTCTTCCCCCAATCTGGTTGTTGATATATAGCTCCCATGAATCTTAGGAGCACGAACATGCTTTCAAACTCGTCGATCGGGACAATGCTTGGTTGGTCCTAGTTAATGAGCTTGGGATGGAGGAGTGGAAGGTCAATGAAATTGAAGGATAATTGGAGAAGGACGAAGTTACCGAGGAATATTTCATCATCAATATCGTCATAGGCTCTCACAATTTTCTTTTTTGGGATGTTTTCAAATTCGCATATGTTACCCAGGTAGATGTGATAAGTTAGACTGGTTTCATTAGTGCCCCCAGTCATGTTATGGCCAATGCTAGATGTATTATGTTCAAAGCCCAAACCAATGTGTCATTGTAGTTCAGTGGCCTTAATGGGAACTCTCATGCCTTGTTCTTCAGAACCTAGTCTGCTTCCTTGATAGTTCCACTTTTTAGTGACCAGTTTGTGGGTAGAGGGATATTTACCTTTGAAATGATTTAGGAGGACACTGTGGGGAGGTGTGGGATCTTTGTAGAGCCATTTATTAATATCAGATGCCATTTCCTGGATATCCAGAATGCCATGAGAAAGAAAGGTAGTAGAAACCAGTTGTTCTGGCTCAGGTTCCTTCTGCTCTATGTAACGGGATGGACGCCCATGTGTATGTGGATCAGATGGAAGGGCTCCAACAGTGAAAGAATCAGTTAGATTATATTTTACATAGCCTTGGTGGTCGATCTTGACAGTGGAAAGAGTGAATGCAAGGATGGTGTTTGGATTTGGAAGGGTTGTAGAGGAACTGGCAATAGATGTGCCAATGTTAGTCCTGGGAAAATGATTATAATCTGGATGGGAGGCTTCCAACACCTGGTAGTATGCGAAGGGCTTGGGATCTGCATGGATAGTGATCTTGACTCCATTGTGTGGAAAATTGATACACTGATGATAGGTGCAAGAGATGTTCTGCATAGAGTGAATCCATGGGCGTCCAGGGAGGATGTTGTATATGAGGTCAAGATCAACTACATGGCAATTTGTCTTTTGTACTACCAACCCCAGTTGAATGGGAAAGGAGATTGTACCTTCTAATGTTCATTCTAGATTTTTGTAGGCCTTGATTGTGATGACATCATTCATGATATCAGCCTTAGTGTATCCCAGTTGATTTACAAATTTTAAAGTACATAGATTCAGGGTCAAACCATTATCAGTCATGAACCGCTTAATGGAAAAGTTTTAGACCATGAAAACGATGTGAAGAGGGAGGATATGATCAAGCTCAATAGATGGCATGTTTGTGGGTTTAAAAGATATAGCATAAGATGTGGATAAGTGACCCACAAGGTTTTGAAACTAATCGGGATCCATGTTGTTGGGAATGCGTGACTCTTGCAAAGATTTATTCAAGATCTCTTGATGGACAAGTGATGTGCACAAGAGATCCAAGATGGATATTTGGGCGGGTGTATTCCCTAGATGTTCCAATAAGTTATATTGTGCCCTAGAGGATGAAGCAGTACTAATACCTGCAATAGTTATGTGTCCACGATGTGTGGTAACAACACAATTAGTATCGACACCTTTCACATGAATGACGTTGACAGATGGATCAACTTGGGATATAAAACTGATGAGGCTACCGTACTTAACATGAGAGGTGGTTTCATTACTGGTATGATCACTTTGTTTTCCTTTGATCTGATTGGATGTTGAAGTAGTGTGTGCGTTGGTAGGTCCTGTGTTATTGGCATGGTTTGGGAATGCATTTTGGTAGGTCTTCATATTGCTATTGGGTGAGGCTTTATTTGTAGAATCTAGTTCAATCTCCTTGCGATCAATTAGGTCTTGGATGTAGTGATTTAACTTCATGCACTTGATCATGGTGTGTCCTTTAACACGGTGGTAGTTACAATATTTGTTGTCATTGAACCATTGTAGTTTTGGGGTAGAGTCCTCAAAAGGTTGCGTTGGTGGAGGATATACTACCATATTTTCTTCTACCATTCTTCAAAAAATGAGATTGATTGATTCACCTAAGGGGGTGAATGTGTGCTTAGGTGCATTTTGATCTCTTCTTGGTCTTGTCTTTCCCTACTAAATTGATATTGCATTATTCTGATTCTGGAGATGTGGAGGATTATGCTGATAATTGGGTTGGTTAGCTTGCTGCGGGTGTATGGTTTTGTACACCTCTCTCTCCGGGTTCCCACAGTTTTCCAAAGGTGGGGGTTAGTAGCAAAGGTTCACAAGTGAATGCAAATCAAGTACGCAATAACTACTAAGTGAATAACAGAAACGTGAGCAATAAAATGTACAAACAAGAGAAAGGAAGACAAATAAATGCAAACCCTTCGATGCTTGAAGCTTCTATTGTATCTCTCTACTCCTTTCGAAACGCTGTTCTTGATGCTCAGTATTGGCGGGGCAGCGTCTATGACTTGAGAAGCGTCGAGAATTTGATATTTGAAATGTGTGGGTGATCGCAAGATAGCTTGAATGTTGACAGAGTAATGGCGCTTGTAAGCTTGAAATCTTGGATCCTCCAAATGGTTATGAAGGGTTTATTATATAGGAAATGGTGATGAAATCAATGGTTGAGATCAATCCCAGAGATGGAAAGATGAACGGTTGAGATCAAAAGAAATAGGAGACATCCTCAGTAAACTCCACCTCTTTATTTGGTTAAGAGGAGATAGAATTTGGTTAACTGAGGAGCTAATTATGAGTTACCTTTTTGAACTGAAGAGGTGGGTGAAGTTACCCATGTGGACTGGAGAGA
>MU226255.1:3406167-3417867 GCA_018584345.1 Thuja plicata
TTAAGAATTGCTTTATTTGATGAAATTAAATTAATTTAATTGAAATTAATTTAATTGGAAGAATATAATTAGTAAGTTTAAATATTTGATTTAAACTATAGGAAATTGAGTTTAATTAATTAATTAATGGTAATTAATCAATTAAAGCTTAATTAATTAAATAAAGTTAATTATTTAATTAATTTTGGGGATTGGATTAGATGATTTGAGAAATGAATTTAGAAGAAAATAGATGATTAATTAATGATTACAAAACCATTAATTAATAGATGAAAATTAGTGTTTTTAATGTAAAGTCGCAAGCCTGTCCATTTTAGGGTGTCTACAAGGTGTCTATAGTTTCAATTGAAGATGATATAGAGTACATTACAACAAAGACCTTTATATGAATGCATGGTTACAAAGAGGAAGAAATTAATGGTTTTGTGCAAGAATTCAATGCATAGAACATGGAGAGGGAAGTTAGTGCATCAAAAGGTCCAATATTTCTAGCACAACTATCTGAGCCAAATATTGTAGATGTTGAATTATCCTAGAATTTAGGACTGCACATCACATCCCAACTAGATATTATTGATGTTCTAGTAGCCCATAATATGAGAATGGATACTACATAAGGTCTCATTTTTCAAACTCAAGCTACTATACCTAATTGGATAAATGAAGTAACCACTAAAATTGAATTTATTACAAATTTTCTAATGAATAAGTATTCCTTTACATGCCATCTCCACCACATATTGATCCAAGGAAGGTGATTCATTACTTTATGAATGCAATAAATTGGGACCAACAAGATAACATTGATGGTGAGGAGGTAAATGACACAAGTGACCAAGATGTTAATTATGTGTCATGAACATGTAAAGATGGACAATAAAAAACAACTCTAACTAGAATATTCTTGAGAATTTTAGCGTAGAGGGTGTAACAATCATCATGGGGAGGTCATTCAAGAGTGCTTTGTATCAGTAGGTAGTTACAAATTTTAACCTTTTGTGCTTATGTTGACATGTTTAACAAACAAGATGAACATAAGAGGAGAAATGTAGAGTTGCAACAATGTAAGGAGAAGATGAGGGAGAGGAAGGTAGAACATGAGGAAAACCAAGCAATAACAAAAGTAGTCAAGAAGGAGAAGCAAGTGAGAAAGCAACAAGAAGCATGAGAGAAGGCATAATAGAAAGAGAAAACCAAGATATCTTGAGAGGAAAAATATGCTCAAAAGAGAGGACAAAAATCTAACAAATCAAAGGAAAAGAGTACACCCACTACTAATCTACCCTCCCAACAACTATTTTTTCTTGACATGTACAACCACTTGACCTCGACCTTTGTAGGAATCAATAATGTACATTAAAGGAGTACACTAACTAAACCTCTACCCTCACAACACCCAACCTTCTTGACATGTTAAACCTTTAGACCCCAATATTATAAACAATTTGTAATGTACAGAAAGGGAGTACTCTTGGGTTCTCATCATAATTTGAAATGTATGCTATTGTAAGCCAAAGGTTGATGTAGCAATTAGCAACTATGGCACAAAAATATCCCAATTGACTAATATCGCCTACAATTGGAGTAGAGGGTCTTGCATCTAGATATGAGAGACCTCATTTTACATGATTTATGGAGAATTTACTAAAATATTTATCGATGTGAATTTTTGATGAATTTAGTAGCATAATTTTGGGCCTCGCTTCACATAGCAGATGAATGTATAATTTTGATATTATTATAAATGATGATAATGTTGCTTCTATGGTGAATTAGACCTTACATATTTGATCTTATATTTATATGTTACAACCATGTATTAGATATATTTATGTAAGGTTTTGAATGATTTTAGTGGAGCATTAAATGATTTTAGCAAGACTCCCTTCTGAACACTAAATTTGTTAATGTGAGCGGATCTATAATTATAGATATGTTCAAGAAGTCAATAAACCATAAATGTATATTCTCTCAACAAAAAAGATATGTTTATGTTGTCAATTTATCAAATATGTTTATGTTGTTGACAAAACATATAGATTTATATTGTATACAAAACATATATGTTTATGTTGTCAACATATCAAAGATGATTACATTGACAACTAAATACACATGCCTATGATTACAAGTAAGCATATATATTTATATTGTCAAAAATGCATATATGCATCACGTTTATGTTGTCAAAAAAGAATTTATGTTTATGTTTCAGGCTTCTCTATCCCTATAACTAATGCATACACTGAATACATCTTATGTTTCCAATAGTTTTATTTCATAAGATTTACTTTGATGTAATGTAAGAATTTTCATAAGGCAATATTAAAAGACCTAAAAGACCAATGAATGGCACAAGAGAGAAAAAAAAATGATCAATTAATTGATTGAATTCAATAATTATCAATAATGAATATAATGAATGAGTTAACTATACTCAATTGATATACAATGTAAAAGTGTGTGCTTATATAAGCAAGGCAATAGGATACCATGATAAGGATAAGATAATATATCACCCACACAAGGTAGAATCACATGTACACCATAGGTGGATCATCCTTCATTAAATAGTGAAGTATGTGTTAGACCTATGATCAAATTACTAATAGGGGGTGAATCGGTTATTTACCAAATAAACCAAATTTTTCAATCACTTAAAATTTAATCACCATTCAAAAGATTAACCTTAATAGAAACAAATGAAAATCATAAAACATCCAAGATCATCCAAAAATTTGACATATATTTATCTTGTGGAAACCTGACACAAAGAGGGATGATAGATGGGGCCTAGGGCTCTCCCAACTACCAAACCAACTTGCAGAAACAATGCGAAAGCCAACAAAAACACAGTGAGAGAAGAAACAACATAGATTCTTTTCATTAATTGATCAAACTCATTACATGTTAGGCTGTAAGGCCTTCCCGGTTTGGGCCATATATATTCAATGAATTACAAATTGATCTTCATACATGCGAGGTCACAGACTTGCCTTAAAATATCTCAACAGAGTATCTTCTATATCCAAATTGATATCAAATCCTACTTCTTCCAAAAAATTCTCTGTAAAACTAAGAATATAGAAAAAAATATATACAAGAGTCCAACAGAGAGTTCGGTGCTCAAACCCATAAGTGAGACCCATATTTAGGTTCACACAGATCCCAATGAGAGACCCCAAATCAATTAAGCCATGAAAATTAACTGAAGAAATTGGCCACTAGGTCCAACTCCAAAATAAACATCTCAGGCAAAGGTTGATCGAGAAACAGAGTGACTCAGGCAAAGAACACCTCAAGCAATAGAAAAGAAAACCCAAGTGTCAGAAGAAATGAACTTAGAAAAAAGCATGACTGAGCGACAGAAACCCGAGCAACAGAAAATGAAAAAGCATGCTTGAGTGACAGAACCCAAGAAAAAAAGACCAACCTGAAACAAGCATAATCGAGTGACAGATCCTGAGCAACAGCGTAATTCTCCGAGAAGCCTCTAAACAAGCTAATGAATAAAGGAAAAACATCTTTTTGGTTGAGCAGGATTGCCAAGGACCCAAGATGCTCCTGCATCAGACACTTTGGGTACAAGAAATGATTCCCCGAATCATGTATCAGGTCCAACCTAAAATGAATCCAACTTAGATTGAGAAATCCAAGATGAGTCCTCAATCGGTCTATTCTTCCATTTACCAGATATTCCATGTATTCCTTTCCTCTTGTGCTTCTTCCAATTCTCTGTTTCAAAATTTATTCAACTTCCTCTATCTGCTTCTTAGGATAATCACTTAGTACTGTCACTTCTTCTTTAGGTTCATGATATTCATACAAGTTTGAAATATTGAATATAGGTGATATATCCATGTCATTAGGTAATTCAACTTCATAAGCATTTCCACTGTCAAATCTTCTCAGTATTCTGCAAGGACCAAATTTCTTCATCTTAAATTTACCATATGTTCCAATAGGAAATATTCCTTTCTTCAAATGAGCCATTACTGCATCACCAACTTCAAATGTTTTATGTCTTCTTGATCTTTCTGCACTGTCCTTGTATTTATGATTACTTTTCTCTAGCTTCTGTTTTACATATTCATGCAATGTCTTCATGAATTCAGCAAATTCCTCTGCTTTAGTACTTCTTTTCTCCTCTCCAACAATATCTCTCAAATCTTATATACCTCCTGGTTGTGTGCCATGAACAATCTCAAAAGGTGTCTTTCTAGTACTTCTATTCACTAAACTATATTATGCAAACTCTTCTTGTGCCAACATCAAATCCCAATTACTTGGTGTGTCTCCAACTAGGAATCTCAACAAGTTACCCAAAATTTGGTTTACAACCTATGTTTGTCCATTAGTCTGTGGATGAAATGTAGAACCAAACTTCAACTCATTATCCAAATTTTTCTAGAGTGTTATCCAAAAATAGCTTGCAAATATCTTGTCTCAGTCAGAGATGATACTCCTCGGTAATCCATGCAATTTGACAATCTCCTTAAAGAAAAGATCTACTATATGTACTACATCTAATTTTTTCCTACATGGTATGAAATGTGTCATCTTAGAAAATCTATCCATAACAAAAAATATGGAATCATTACCTCTTGCTGTCCTAGGTAAGCCAAGAACAAAATCCATGCTGATATAACTCGAAGGTTTCCGAGGAACAATAATTGGTGTATACAAACCAGTATTCTGACTCACTCCTTTTTCAACTTGACAAACTCCACAAATTTTGACAAATTTCTGAACATCCTTATACAACTAAGGCCAAAAATACCTTTCCTTTAGAAAATCAATGTTTTATCAATACCACAATGTCCAGCCAATCCACTACTATGTTTCTCCTTAATAAAATTAGTTCTCATTGATCCTCTTGGTATACACAACTAAATACCTTTGAACAAAATATCTTCCTAAATGAAATAGTATTCATACTTACTTGATTGATTTGAATTAGGTTCTCTGCACACTCTCCATTTCTGAAAAAAATCAGGATCACTTTCATACAAATGCTTCATGTCATCAAAACCAAGAACTTCAATTCTCATTTCAGTCAAAAAATATCTTCTTCTACTTAGTGCATCATCAACTCAGTTAGAAACTCCAATTTTATGCTTAATCACAAATGTGAAACTCTGAAAATAATCTACCCATTTCATATGTCTTTGATTCAACTTATTATGACTACCCAAATATTGTAAATCCTTATGATCAGTATACAACACAAATTCATTTGGCATCAAATAATGTCTCCATTTCTTCATAGCTTGAACAATAGCATAGAACTCTTGATCATAGACAAAATATTTCTTCTTGGCATCATTCAACTTTTCACTAAAGAAAGCAACAGGTTTACCTTCTTGAGTCAACACAACTCCAATTGCACTTCCACTTGCATCACAATCAACTTGAAATACCTTATTGGAATCACGTGATGCTAACACAGGTAATTCAGCAACCTTCAACTTCAAAGCCTCAAAACTCTTATAAAATCCATGTGTCCATTTGAATTCTCTTTTTTCTCCTCTCATTGTCTCAGTCATAGCATTACAAATAGAACTGAAATTTATGATAAACTTCCTGTAAAATCTTTCCAATCCATGAAATGATCTTACCTCAGTGACATTCTCAGGTGTAGATCAACTAAGCATAGCTTCAACCTTCTCAAGATCCATCTTCAAACCATCAGCTAAAATCACAAAACCGAAATACACAAGCTCTTCTTTCATGAAAGAACACTTCTTCAGATTTATCAGCAACTTTTCCTCTTTCAATCTATGCAACACTTGCCTTATATGCATCAAATGCTCTTCTCTAGTCTTACTAAAAATCATAATATCATCCAAGTACACAATCACACATTTATTTAAGAATTATTTAAAACTTCATTCATCAACCTCATAAATGTACTCGGTGCATTAGTTAAACCATAAGGCATAACCAACCACTCATACAAACCTTCCTTTGTCTTGAAAGTAGTCTTCCATTCATCACCTTCTTTGATTATGATCTGATGATATCTATAGACACCCTAAAATGGACAGACTTGCAACTTGACATTAAAAACACTAATTTTCATCTATTAATTAATAGTTTTTAATCGTTAATTAATCATTTATTTTCTTCTAAATTCATTTCATCTATTAATTAATGATTTTTTAATTGTTAATTAATCATCTATTTTATTCTAAATTTATTCCCTAAATCATCTAATCAAATTCCTAAAATTAATTAAATAATTAATTTAATTTAATTAATTAACCTTAATTGATTAATTACCATTAATTAATTAATTAAATTTAATTTCCTATAGTTTAAATTAAAATATTTAAACTTACTAATTAAATTCTTCCAATTAAATTAATTTCAATTAAATTAATTTAATTTCATTCAATAAAGCAATTCTAAATAAAAAAGAATTCAATTATCTCACATGTTGAAAAATTTAATTACATAAATGAATTAAATATTCATTTATTTTCAAAGAGATAATCCTTAATCAAATCACATGGGTTACTCCACCCATCTCTCCAGTTCACATGGGTAACTCCACCCACCTCTTCGGTTCTAAAAGGTAACTCACAATTATCTCTTCACTCAACCAAACTCTATCTCCTCTTTATCGATTGAAGAGGTGGAGTTTACTGATGGATTCTCTAGTTCCTTTTAATCTCCACTGTTCATCTCCCTATCTCTGGGATTGATCTCAACCGTTCATATCATCCTTAATTCCTATATAATAAACCCTTCATAACCATTTGAAGGATCTAGGATTTCAAGCTCTCATGTGCCATTACTCTGTCAGTTTGGTTCTAGCATTCAAGGCATCTTGCGATCACACACACATTTCAATTATCAAATTCTCAACACTTCTCAATTCATAGACGCTACCCACACCAATACTGAGCATCAAAAAAAATATTTTAGGAGTAGAGAGAGACAATAGAAGCTTCAAGCAATTTGGGGTTTGCATCCTTTTGTTTTCCTTTCTTTGCTTGTATATTTTATTGGTTATGTTTAAGTATTCGTATTAGTACTTTTGTGTATTTTATTTCTATCATTGCAAACCGGTGCTACTAACCTTAGCCTTTGGAAATCTTGGGAACCACAAATCACGAAAAGAGGCATACATCTTTGGTGTGATGTAACAAATGTGTTGTAACCACCCACCATACAAGAGTTGTCTTGCAAGGAGAACCTTCCTCATCTTCTACACCAGCCAACCCTCAAGCAACCTCAGATCCACAGACAAGCCTGGTAGATCAGCTAAAGTGCATGCCTACCCAAATCTCCATGTTTGACCTCTTGCACATATCTCTGCAACATAAACATGCACTTGATCAAGCCCTTCAGAATGTAGCTATCCCAAGGGACATAACTCCTAAGAGCTTCCAAATGATGGTTAACCATATAGAAGATAACCAACATGCAACATTCACAGATCGTGATGTTCTGCCACATAAACCCTTGCATAATGATCCTTTGCACTTGCTTGTCTAGATCCACAAAAATGCTATCCATAGAGTCCTTGTTGATGGTGGGGCTGGATTAAACATATGTACTCTAAAGTTAATCAAGAAATTAGGCTATTCAGAATCTAGAATTGACATCACAAGAAGGATCAATATTAGAGCTTACAATGAAGAGGAAAGATCGTCTAAAGGTATTATCATTCTACCTATCCGGATTGGTCCAATTGTCAAGAACACTCCCTTCCAAATCCTAGATCTTGATTTGGGATACAACATGTTACTAAGGAGACCATGGATACATGAGATGCAAGTTGTACCTTCAACATACCATCAGTTCATCAAGTTTACACACTAGGGTGAAGAAATCATCATTGAGGGAGATCCAAGTCCTTTCTAATACTGTAATGTGGTCGAAATCAGCACTGATAACTAGGTACCCTCAAACCAAGATGCAAGCATCCCTTCCTCTTCATATTCAATTTCCAAGGATGTCACACAGAAAGCAAGAAAAATATCTATCACAGATAAAGGATGTAGTGAATACAGTTATGAAGAGGCTTTTACTATCACAAACATGCCTCAAAGCCCAAGATCATATGGCATTCCACAAGTAGTAACAATGGTGGAGATCCTTGAACCTATTGTATTCATATTCCCACCCATGACCTTTTTTAGGTGGGAAGACATTGCAGAGGAGAACCCCTTTGATACAAATATCAATACATGGTTGTACCAAGATCCACAAGAGACACTTCAACAACCCCTAGTTGTATCAAACTATGGAACTGGCTATACAATGCTACAAAAATTTGGTTGTGATGGCACAATTGGTTTGGGGGAAAGACAACAAGGCTTAATGGAACTATCTCTCCCGCCAACCCAGAAAAACAAGAGAGGGTTAGGATATGGACAACAAAGAACTAGCCCTATCATCCAAGACATACAAGTTGATCAAGAACAAATAACAGAGTTACATCTGGGGAAAAACCCAGAACACATCTTAATAAGAAACATACTACAATAGTTATTGCTCACCAAAGTGGGGACCTCTCAGACCCGAATAAACCTCAACCAAGCAATCAGAAATAATGAAGGAAGTGAGACATCCATCAAGCATTCTAGAAAAACTGACTCCCACGAGTATGAGTGGAGATCCCTTCACAACTCTGAACCCTCAATAACAAACTATTCCCCTCGGTCAGCCATCACCATACACCTTGATGATCTATTTGACCAATTAACCATAGATGACCAAGCCTGTATCAATAAACATATCGATAGTAATTCAATAGGTGGTGCATCCACATCACAGTCTAGGTTTGTTGAAACCATCTCTATAGTCCCCTTCAACTAAATAGAGTCAACTCAACATGAAGGCCTATGTCTTGTACACCTAGAAATAATAGAGTGGGATCAACAAGGACCACCTAATATGGATGTCTTTGAGAATGATGAGGCTATCATAGATTTCATGGGACTTAGAGAGGGAATGCCATCAGCAGATCACAAAGAAGGTTTCTCCATCAACCTTGATAGATCAACATACTTTGGGGAGGAAGCTCCTCTTTTTAGTCATCAAAACAAATTGAAAAAGAAAAAAGCATCGTCAGTAAGTGAAAATTGAAAGGCACTAGTGACACAAAAAATTATAAAAAGACAAAACAAGATGTATCTTCTAGTGAAAACCTTACTAAGGTGCTAGAAGATAGAAAGAAGGAACTCCTCCCCTTGACAGAGGAAAAATTGGCATTGTTAGTAGAAGAAACAAAAGAAGTCAACTTGGGAGATGACAAGAACCCAAAGAACATCTACATAGAAAAATCACTCACCTTGGAGGAGAGAGAATAGTTCATCAGTTTCTTCAAGGAAAGGATGATCAATTTTGCATGGTCCTACTCAAACATGCCAGGATTAGATCCAGAGCTTGTGCTGCATCATCTCACATTGCTACCCAACGCCAAACCTGTCAAACAGAAGCTACGAAAGATGCATCCCCATGTTGCATTACTCGTCAAGGAAGAATTGAAAAAGAGCCTAGATGCTAAGTTCATAAGACTGATCCCATACGCAGACTGAATATCCAATCTGGTACCAATTACAAAGCACAACGGTCAGATTTGAATTTGCACAAAGTTTAGAGATCTTAATAAATATTTTCCCAAGGATGACTTTCCTTTTCCTAACATCGATATGATAGTATATGTAATAGTTGGCCATCAGATGCTATCACTCATGGATGGCTTTTCAGGGTATAATCAGATAAGGATTGTGCCAGAGGACCAACATAAAATGACTTTCACATGTCCTTAGGGCACTTATTGTTGAAACATCATGTCATTTGGTCTAAAAAATCCCAGAGCAACATATCAAAGGTCCATGACAACCATCTTTCATGATCTCATCCACAAGACAATGGAAGACTACGTTGACAACATACTGCCAAGTCAATGCTTAGAAAGGATCATCTACAAGTATTGGGACCCATCTTTGACAGAATGCAGGAATACAAGGTCCATTTAAACCCAAAGAAATGTGCACTCAAAGTCACAACAGGAAATCTATTGGGGTTCATAGTGTCACATAGAGGCATTAAAGTAGACCCAGAGAAAGTCAATGCAATATTGGACATGCCACCACCGTCTAACCTAAGGCAATTAAGGGGGTTAAAAGGAAGGCTCTAATCAATCAGGTGCTTCATAGCTCAGCTAGAAAACAAGTGCCACCCATTCCAATACCTACTACACAAAGACATTGAATTTATATGGATAGAACAATGCAAACAAGCATTCCAAATATTCAAGGACTATCTACTCAAGTCTCCCATATTGGTGCCACCAGTCCACGGTAGACCATTGCTTCTATATATCTCAGCAATGGAATCAACATTAGACGTACTCTTGGCACAACATGATGACACAGGAAAGGAGAGAGCCATCTACTATCTAAGAATAACATTGGTAGGATATGAGCTCAACTATACGCCAATTGAAAAATCATGTCTCATGATTGTCTTCGCTTCCCAGAAGCTGAGGCATTACATGTTGAGTCACCAAACAAAGTTGATACCACATATTGATCCTTCAAAGTATCTCCTAAGAAAAGTGGCATTCACTGGACGACTTGCAAAGTGGGTAATGATCTTAAGTGAGTTTGACATTGAATACATAGACATAAAAGCCATCAAAGGGAAAGTGATTTCAGATCAACTAGCAGAGGAACCTATTCAGGATCACCAGCCTATCATTTTTGACTTTCTTGATGAGTCTATTATGACACTACAACTAACAATCAAGTTATGCAACTATACTTTGATGGGTTGTGCACGAACCATCATGTGGGGCAGGAATAGTTCTCATCACTCTGAATAATGATACAATTCCAAAATCTTTCAGAATCAACTTCCCCTACACAAACAACATAAAATAATATGAAGCACTGGTCATCAGCTTAAAGACAACAATTCAATAGAGAATCAAGAAACTTAAGGTCTACGAAGATTCACATTTGGTCATTAGCCAAGTCAACAATGATTATATGACAAAATATGAGAAGCTAATGCCATACAAAGCATAGATGGACAAGTTGCACACTAAGTTCCAATACATCTTCTTCAAGAAAATACCATGAGCTCAAAAAAAGTGGCAGATGTGATGGCTACCATAGCATCACTGATTGATATGCCAGGAAATAAAACATGATTCCAATTTCTAGTGGAGAAACTCATGATGCCATCACATCAAGCACCAATCACAGAAGCAACATGCTTCCTTGTTGGTCCTAAAACCCCATGGTACTGTTAAAGTATTTTCTTGCTAGGCCTCTAAAAGATACTTGAAATTTTAAATAACTCTATGACCCCCTAATGCCTTTTGAAACTATGACTCAAGCAAGGGAAAAACACTAATTGATGAGGTTCTTGATAACACTGGGGATACCTATTACCACCTCCTTCTTTTTTGAGATCCACTAACTTAGGCAGGTTTTACCTATGAATGATTACTCTCTTAGCAGTATCTTTAGAGTGGATTGAACTTTATGTGCTAAATGCTCTGTTTTAGATGGACATGTATATGACAATACATATGACTATGATTATTCTGAGGATAAGCTTGACAATCCAAATCAATATCTTGATGATAACAGACAACAACATGATTAAGAAATACATTCTTATTTCCTTTTGCAATTCTTGTGAATTTAGGAGGAATAACCTATTTGATTTACT
>MU226255.1:3429814-3451744 GCA_018584345.1 Thuja plicata
TGACTTCCTCATTGTAGTTCTTTTTAATATTATTGAACTCATTCAATAAAAATCCTTTATTTGTTTTGTCTCCATATTGATCTTTAAACAACTCAATCAACTCATCCATTGAGACCACAAATCCATTGGACAGGCTTCTAAACCACTCCCTTGCATCTTCCACTAAGGATTGAACAAATAATTCCATCAATACATCCTCATGAGTGATATTCAGATCATCAACAAAATCAATGAATTTTCTAAGATGTGTTTCACAAGATATAACATTATTACCTACAAATTTAGGAAGTTTATCTCCTATATCACCTACATCCTTAGGAAAAGCATTAGGGTATCTAGGTATACCAACAAAATTAAATTGTTTGTACCTTTTGGTGTGCAATGGTTTTCTTTGAAAGTTATCATCCTCCTTAGCAGAAGTGGCCTTTGTTTTAGTAGCAGTAACATTTTCTGGTCCAGTATTAACATACTTTGAGGACTGTAAAAAATCTATCTTTTTCTTCATTTCAATAGTGGCAGCCTCCATCTGAGCCTTCTCTAACATTTTTTCCATAGTTTCTTTTTCAACTCTTAATTTTTCTAAATCAATGTCCAACGTGGACATTTGTTCAGTTAAAGGATTTTGAAACTTAGGATCTTGATTCCCACTTTCACTCATTTTTTGCTTTCCTTTATCCTTTTGTGAAATAGGAGCCTTATGAGTGACTGATATTTCTTGGTTCCTCTGAGATCTCTCAGTATCTTTTATACTCTGATGCTTTGAAGACTTTCTTTTGTTCTTATCCACATTCTTAGGGTCACTCTTTTTCTTTCTCATTTCTCTTTCTTTCTTCATTTGCTGAACCAAGGCTAGTTGTTTCAAAATGAACTTCTCTTCATTGGCCAACATATAAGAAGGAGCATCTTCTGAATCTGAATTAGAAGTACTAGCCTCTTCTCTTTCACTTGAAGTAGAGGTGACAATGGGTGTTTCCAATACTCTCTCAGCTGCTTCTTCATATTCTAAAGTATTCACTTCATGAGAGTGCTAACCAACATTTACTTCTCTTCTATTACCCTCTCTACCTCTCGGTGGGGTCTCATCCATGTTGACTGGACCTTTCTTTTTTCTCCAGGACATCTCCATCCTTGAAGATGACGAAAGTCCACCGTATAATACTTTCTTAGGATTTGTTCTCATTCTTGACCTAGTATTCATTATTTGAAAGATATTCACTCACT
This sequence comes from Thuja plicata, assembly GCA_018584345.1. Lineage (NCBI taxonomy): Eukaryota > Viridiplantae > Streptophyta > Pinopsida > Cupressales > Cupressaceae > Thuja > Thuja plicata. Next base: position 3,431,036 of record MU226255.1, read on the forward strand.
CTGCACTAATCTTAGAGATTTTACTTTAGAGTCGCCACCCAATCACTTGGGATAAAATGAATACTTATCAAAATGAGAAATCTGGCTACAACCACTGGTATGATTTGTAAAATTTTAATCTTTGAAACTCTAGAGACCTCTGACTACTAGAGATATTCTAAAACTTGTCAACCGGACTTTACAATCTCTAAATTCCCCAGTAGAGTCGCCAATTTGTTAGTGTTTTTTCTTGCTAGGCCTCTAAAAGATACTTGAAATTTTAAACAACTCTATGACCCCCTAATGCCTTTTGACACTATGACTCAAGCAAGGGAAAAACACTAATTTATGAGGTTCTTGATAACACTGGGGATACCTATTACCACCTCCTTTTTTGAGATCCACTGACTCAGACATGTTTTACCTATGAATGATTATTGTCTTAGCAGTATCTTTAGAGTGGATTGAACTTTATGTGCTAAATGCTTAGTTTTAGATGGACATGTATATGACAATACAGATGACTATGATCATTCTAAGGATAATCTTGACAATCCAAATCAATATCTTGATGATAACAAACAACAACATGATTAAGAAATACATTCTTATTTCCTTTTGCAATTCTTGTGAATTTAGGAGGAATAACCTATTTGATTTACTCTTCAAGAAATCAACAAGCTTCAACTATGACCTTCAAGTACATTATTGGTTTTACCAAAATACATTGAAAATGATTGATTTAAATAGTTTTTAATGCTTAGATGATGATGAATCACTTGAAAAACTTTAAACCAATGCCTATGTTTGGGTAATAGAGTCAAAAGATGTAAATCCACAGAAAAGTATGAACGTGAATACTATAGGATGCCTTACAACCTACATACAACTCAGATAAAAATGCCTTGCAAACCTATCCTATCACTTCTACAATATTGTATCAAATCCTCAGTTGTTGTAGTACTCTCTGAAACTACTCACAAAATTTAATTCTCCCCTTAGAAGAAGCTTGCAAATAATTAAATAGCTACCTTATAGCCAATATGTTTAATATGCCTTAAAAATTAAGCATAAAAGAGTGCATACAATAAGCAAAGAGACAACAACAATGTAGAATAAAATTGCACTGTATTTTTATTCATATATTTTGCTTCAAGTACATATAAAGGCTTAAAAGCTCAAAACATAGACAAAAATCAAAAGGTCTGTCTTTAATTATATTTCATCCCCTCTTTTTTACAATTACAACTTTGGTCGTATATATAGGTCCTTAACCATCTTGGAATCCTTTATTTTAGGATGCAACAAGCTTTGGATGGTTTAAGGAACCTAACCCTAAAAGAACAGAAAAAAGACAAAATAAGAGAAATTAGAAGTGGTGGGAGGAAAAAAATAGAGGATGTAGATCTGATATTCTTTGTCTCTTCTGGAATCCGGCGCCTTTTTCTGACAATGTTTAGGATAGCTTCTGATGGTTACTTTAAGACTAAGTGACTGCCATTATAGGCTAACCTACACTCATCTCTATTTATAGCTAACCTCCATGTGCTCATTGGTCAGGTGCCAAGTGTTCCCTTCTACTCCTCATCTAGAATTTCCTCTTCAATTATAGTCTTCTTCTTCTTTGGCCTAGTCATCAGCTCCCATGCTATCACTTCATCATCTGTTGGCCACTTGAAGTCTTGAGTACCCTATAATTGTGCCTTTTATCGCTCCCATCTAACATCAGTAATGCCCTTAACATCCATTAAAAACTTATTAATGTCAGTTTTTGCCTTAAAGGCTTCATCTAATATATTATTGAATCCTTCAACATCCAAATATGATCCCACAATAAATGCCTCATTATTAGGAATTTTGCTGTCAAACTCATTCCTCCAGGCATCTAAGGCCTTTACTTGATTATCTTCACCTCTTAGGGAAGGAATAAATCTATTAAAATCTACTGAAAAGAGACTTGATTTAACCTCTATTTGATTCAATTTGCCCTTGAAGAATGAGAGAGAAACATTGACCTTTTTGATCTCATCTTCCACCTCTTTTAATATCTCAGGCAAATATGATCTTAGGGTTTGCAAAGATGCAAGCTTTTCAAACAAATGCACCCTGGTAGACCATTTGGTAAAATAGGGGTGCAAAATAACAAGATACCCCATTACCTCTGTATGCAAAGCTAGCAATTTATTATAAGCATTATGGACAACATCAGTCTTATCCTTCAAGACTTCAATCCTATGTTGTAGAATTCCCCTTAATGCACTCAAAGCAATTTCATTCTTCTTTTCTCCTATATCATCCTTTTCAACCACTTCTTCTGATTTTGCCTTATCTTCAATTTGCAAAGGTTGTGGAGCAGGCACATATACCATCTCAAGCTTCTCTTCTAATTCCTTCAATAATCTTTCAATCACCTGTCCTTGGTGGTGTATTTTGATGTGGCACAATTCTCAGTCTTTGGCCAATGCACTTGTTTCTTCTATCAATTTTCTACACTTATCAGACAGCTGTTTAGTTTTGTCTTCATTTAAGTGTGCCCAATGTGTCATGATTTGGGATATTTACAAATCCCCTGTATTCTGCACTGACCATACCATTTGGTTGCCTACCATGTTTTCTTGAATGTTTACCAGCTAAAGGTTTCTGATACTTTGGTTAAAGGCTCCACATTGAAAAATCTTGAGACATTGGGCTATACCCAAATCCTTTGATCACATCTCCCATTTGTACCTCACTGGCCATCTTCAGGTCAGGCTACTTTCTTATCTGATCAATTATGAAAGCAGATGCCAAGTCCCAATCCTGAGCCAATAACATGCCACTACTCAATACCATTTTTCTAGCCTCATCAGGCGAGATGTCCTCAGTGTCCAGGTCATATTATTGTAGGGCCACTAGGGCCTCATTTGTTATTGTCTCTTCCCCATCAATAGTTAATTGAGCTTTAATTTTCTCTTTCTTGTACCACCTTAGGAAGTCTTTAAACTCCTCAGTCTTGAAAAAGTTATCATCATTCAAAAACTTCTATTGATGTATCAGCCTTTCATCAACACAAGCCTTAAGATGCAATTCCACCTTCTCCTCCATATCAGGCTATTTTTTCTTGCCTTGCCTAATCAATTTTCTTAGGTTATGGTCATATAATCTATTTCTAGCCACTAGGGCACTTGCTTTATCTTTTTTGTTTTCTTGCTTCTCAACTGAAGGCTGGCCTACTTCCATTTTCTACCTTTTGGCCAAAGGCTCTTCTACATCATCAGGTTGTATGGCCACTGTTAAGTCAACGAAGTGGCCCTCAGCTCCCTATAACTGTGGTATCTCAGCAACATCCTGCTGAGGTTGAACATATCTAGTAGGACGGGCATAATCACTGTCACTACTACTATCATATTCAGATTTTGAATGATCTAGCCCCTGGGCACCTTTCTTATCAAGAACAGTCTCAAGTTGTTCACTAAGCACATAATAATTATCAATCATGGCTTTTATCCTGTCAAAATATGGTAGATTAGGGTAAAAACCTCCAAAAGCTAACCCATTTCTTTTGATTTGTCTTTCAAGGTTCAAAAACTCCTGAATCCTTGTTCTCCTTGTCTTGATCTCATCTTCATCAAGAATATTTCTTGTTGCATCCTCTTCAATACATTCACAATGGACATTTGTATTGGGGATTGTGGGAGTATATAATTTTCTGACTCCTTCCATGAAGCCTTCAAGATCAATGTATCTATATGAAGCTGCCCCCATTATGCAACTTTCCAACCACTGGTTGATTGAATCAATGGCACCTTTGCCAATAGCAAAATTTGAAATTCTAAACTATCTAGGGGTTAAGGCCCCCTTCTTGTGTGGTGCAAAGTGCTCATTATCTATTAATAATAATTTCCATATAAATTCCATGGTAGCTACTCTTGTTGGCACATGGTAAGGAAAAATATGAGGTGGATGTATACATCCATATACCCTTATTATGGTATAGTTCTCTTCTAAGAAGAAATCTCCCCAATTATGGTCTCCCTCCCATTTATCCAAGTATTCACTAGGCCTTAGTAGTTTCATAACCTTAATTGGGATCCTTGTCCTGCTGATGCCCAGGCTTTGTACCATTAGATACACAATCCAATTGTGAAATTCATAGTAATCACAATCCCTAGATGTATAATTCCAAATCTTTATGCAGAACTGGATAGGATTAGGTCCATATTGATAAAACCTCTGAGGGGTCAAATTAATTACATCCATGATCACAAAATTAAAATGCAACAGGAGATGCATGAGGATGGAATAGTGTAAGAACTTGGGTTCTTTCTCCTTAGGGTCCTCCATCTTCTTCTAAGTTGCTATAAATACCTCTTGCATCTTGTCAATAATATGTTGAATATAGTCATAGCTGGTGCTAGAATGCACCTCCTGTAAGTCTAGCACCATCATCAATATCTCGACATTGATCTTGTCTGCTTCCCCATCTATCCCTAGCACTCTACATAGGGCATAGGTGATGTACTTAATGTAGAAATGCAAGTCCTTGAAGTAATAAGGGCTTGTCCCATACATAGGATCAATATATTTTCTCACCTCCTTAAGCATATTTTTCTGCAACTGTCCCCTAGCAATTCCAGGCTTCAAACTGTACCTCTGTTCTTGCTTAGTAATGTCAATCCTGGTAGACATAGTACTATACAAGCCAAAAGCTTGCATAAATGAATTTCTATTGAGGATGAGTAGGGCAATGCCATCATTCCTTTTAATTGTCTTAGACAAGACATTATAATGACTGGCAAGGCCTAAGAACAAATCTACATCTATGTAGACATCAAGAACAATTAACCTAGCCAAGCCATAGGTCCAAGGGTTTGATACTGGGATGGCTTTATCAGAATTCTTGTAAAAATAAGTAAAAAGGGAGAAACCTATTGTTCCCAGAGTATCAGCATCTCTGATGTTGTAGTATTCATCTGTAAGCATATTAGCATTTTCTCTTTTATCCTGAGTTGAACCAGGAAGCAATCTGAGGAATTCATCAGAGTAATTTCATTTTCCCTTTGCCTCTTCATCTGCCTCTTCACTTCTCCCACTGGTTGAAGCTATGCTAACTACTCTACTCATGTTTTCTGTGTTTGAATCCCTTCTCCTTTACCAATATTGAAACAAATCTCTTTCCAAGACTTACTTTACTCCCTTGTGCACAATTCTCAGAAATTCAAAGCCTTTTAATCAATGGAAAACTCTGCAACTTTATAATTTCTTCTCTCTTCTTAGAATACCTAGCACTTCTTCACTCTGAAATTTTGAAAGCAAGATAAGTTAAAATGAACTTTCAATCAGCTCTTTATGGTAACAATTCCAAGTACACGGCTCATCATTTGAAAAATCATCAATTCATGTCTTCAATTCAACGTGCTATGGAATTAATTGAAAACCTAGCCGTAGTTCCATGAGTGTGACAGAAAATCAAATTCATATATCTGAATCCTCAAAAAAACCTTATAAAATTTGAAGGAGATGACATGTCTTTATGTGATTGGGTCTCTGTCATACATCTCAGCTACCTTTTCTACATAGTAATCAATATCCAAGCCTATCATTGGACGCTGAATGATTTATGTTGTCATGTCAGACATTGCCGCCTTTTCTTATGATTTCATATTTAGCGACTACACAACTGTGTATAATATCCTTGTCATTGACCCAAGTCCTTAACCCCTAATTCTTCTGGAGACTCAGTGACTATGTAACTTTCCCCATCTTGGTTAACTAAAGTTACTTCTGGCAATCACGCGACTGTGCAAATCAAAGTCACTGGATGTTAAAACTAATTCACATCTTATTCAGAGACTCTGTGACTTACAGTCATCTTTAGCTTTCACGGTTATCTCCTAGTTGATGAGTGTTTACTTTCTTTTACGAGACCCCGCGACTACCCTTAGTCGCCTAATCCCTGAACACCAATGTTAAGTGTTAAATCCTTCAGAGACAACATGACAAGCCTTATACCCTTTGGCTCATCTGGCAACTACGTGACATACCCTTATCTCCACGTTGCGAGTACCTTTTCCTTTGGACTCTTTCATTTAGAGACTTTGCGAGCACCGTTGGATCCTTTAAACATTGCATCTGACGGCTTCCGCTGAATCGATGAGTAATCTATCATACCCTTAGATTCTCTGGAGACTATGCGACAACAAAGACCCTTATTATTAGTCTCTTAATCGTTGAATAGTCTTTTTCCATTTGGAGACCATGTGACAAGCTCCTTAGTCAACTCACCTTTGGACACGTGTCTCATTCATCACTCGTTTCTACATTGCTAAATGGAAAGTTGACTCAACACTTCAATTTGGTGACAACCCAACTGTGTTTCGTCTCAAATTGCATATAGTTAGTCGTGAAGTCTCAACATCTTTTACTTAACCGCCACTCTTTCTAGAGACTACGTGACCTGAACTTTGTACTATTTACTTAACTACAGACCACTCTAGCGATCACGCGACACAAATTAATCACCAAGTCTCATGACGAACCACTAACTACTGATCTCTTCTCATGACACCGCGACTTATCTGTGGGCCCTTTCACAAAATGCTAACCTATTTTCTCATTCAGCGACTGCGTGACATGAAGAGCTCTACCATGTCTCTTAAAGCTAAAGGAATATTCTAATTTTGTGAGAGACATCCCGACACAAGCTAATCGCCATGTCTTGAGGGAAAAAGGAATATGCCATCCAGATTATGCAACTAGGCGACCAAGATTTTCAACACATGACTTAAGTGAATTCCAAAAAGTAATGCCAAAATAGAAGTGATAAACATCTTAGGGTTTTTTCTCATTTTTTCCTATAAAACAAGACCTAGGGTTTCGAGGCTTTATATTTTTACATGGATTCTGACCTAAAAACCTGAATATTTTAACAGGGAAATTACCAATAAACTGAAAGGCTTCTGTTTCTAGGCAAGAAACAAGTATGAGGACCACAAAATTTTGGCAAACAAACTGAAAATGGGAATACAACCAACATGTACCATGATGTGTAGAATTACCTCCAAACTAGTGTCTTACCTCCCGACTTGTCTAGAAACCAGAAAAAGTCCCTCATCCACTAAGCCTCTAGGTATACCATCCTCTCAACTACTCTATATAGATGAAGTCTAGACAGAACACTATTACAATGTCTCACTTCCATGGAATCCTAGAGAGCTATGTACGAGGTACATGAAGGAATTTTTGGAACCCACGGAGGTGGAAACAACTTAGCTAAAAAGATTATCTGCATGGGATAATATTGGCCAATAGTAGATACAAATGCAAACAAGTATGTACAAAGGTGTAGGCAATGTCAGATTCATGGGCACCTCATCCATGCACCAGCCCAAGAACTAAATCCTATCACTTCACCATTGCCATTTTCTATGTGGGGATTTGACCTAGTTGGAAAAATTACCCCTTCTTCAGAAAATGGACACAAATACATCATAGCATCAGCATATTACTTCACTAAGTGGGTGGAAGCAATTCCCCTCACTTACATAACTGGAAAGTAGATATCAATGTTCATACTCAAGCATATCATCTGTCGGTATGGAATTCCTCAAACCATCCTGACAGATCATGACACACCTTTCCAAAACAAAGATGTTGAAGAGCTATGTGAACAGTTCCAAATCAAACAAGGATCCTCTTCATTTTATTATCCTCAAGGGAATGGCTAGGATGAAGCGACAAATAAGACCATTTTGAAAATCTTGAATAAAACCGTTAACAAATTAGGGCGATACTGACATTTACAACTTAGTCCCGCATTATGGGCATACAAAACTAGTGTGAGAACACCTAAAGGAGCCACTCCTTTCTCCCTAGTATATGGATCAGAGGCAGGCTTACCCCTCAAAGTGGAAATACCATCCCTGAGGATATCATTAAAGAACCTAATTTCAGATGAAGACTATAGAGTAGCAAGGCTCAGTGAATTTGAACTACTAGACGAAAGAAGACAACATGCATTCAACCACTTACAAGGCTATCAAAATTTCCTTAGAAGGAATTATCACAAGAAGGTGAGGCCACAGAAATTTGAGGCAGGAGACCTTGTCCTCATGGAAAATCAAAAGAACCAAGCAAAAAGAGTGAAACCAAGAAAGTTCGAGCCTAACTAGCTAGGACCATATGTCATTATCAACTCTACCCATAGTGGGGCATACCAACTAGCAACATTAGAAGGAGATCAGCTCCCCGGATACATAAACAACATGCACCTCAAGAGATTCTACACTTGAGGTCTCAATGGTTAAGGCAACTATCTACATATCCAAAAAATATTTAAAAAAAATCAAAAATACAAAATGTTACCATGGTGAAAAACCTGGCAAACGGGTGCCTTGGTGACATAAAATAAAAAATAAAAAAAGTAAAAAAAGTAAAGAGAAACAAAATCTCTCTATCTCTCTCTCAGTGAAAACCTAGAAAACATGCACTATTGAGTAGGTGCCTTGGTGAAAACTTGGCAAACAGGCGCAAGGTATTCAAATCTAGCTTCACCATCAATTAACTCCAAGATCAAAAGCTTGAAAAAACTTTGCTTGCAAGATTGACTACCCAAGGCTATATCTAGAAGCACAACCCCCTCTAAGCACCAACACTTATCCATGGTTAGTACTGGTCCACTAGACTAGGGGGTGATTCTAAATGTCCTGAAAAAATCCAAAAAAATCAATCTTCATAAAAAACAATAAAAAAATTACAAAATCCCAAGCAATAAAACTGACTCAGTTATCAAGAGAGAAAAGGGCGATCAAGCCCAGTTAATCATTGTCACAACCATGAGCTTTGCAAATTAGCATTGGGCCCATATAATATAGCTTTATCAATCTATCAAATCTATCAGCAAGCAAATTGGAAACCAAGCCAATCTATCAAATGTCACAATTATGAGGTTTGCGAATCAGAATTAGGCCCATATGACATAGCTTGATCAGCTACCAAAATGGTCAAAATCAATCAATCAATCAATCATCTTACACAGTGATGGATATGCTCAAAACTAGACAGGTTAGTCTTATATGAGTCATCTATTACTGAAACCAGACACAATCAAAGCAATCAAGCCAATCAACCCTATCAAAACAATAGAGCAAATAAGGAGAATCCAACTGAATCAAGGAACAATCAAAATGTTGACTAGGTCATTCAGTCGGTCAGATGTCAGTCTATATTTCACGGCTATGTTCTTACGCTACTCCAGGATCCACCAAGTGAGGAGATAGCTATGATGGATCATATCTTATTTTCTTGGATTGTTGTCTGTTGAATGTTCACTTAGATTTTGGGGCCATGATGATTTAGGATAAATGTGGTAGGCACTATCACTTATTTGGTAGCTACGCAGTTCCACAATTTGAGCTTAACCCTGGGAAAGAACTGGACATTCCTTCTCTATTATATGCTTGTTTATTTACCAATAGAATCATAGCGGTATCCAGATGGACTCTGGGTGCATTAGATTTCTATCTTGGTTTTTATGGGCTTTCTTCTTAAAATCAAGAGTTCACAATGCTATTCAAATGGACTCTGGGTACATTGGAAATCTATCTTATTTTTTTGGTCTTTCATTTCAAAATTAAGAGCTCACGGTGCTATCCAGATGGACTCTAGGTGCGTTGGAGTTCTATCTTGGTTTGATTTTTCTTCTTCTTTTGTTCAGTTTATTCAGAGGGAAAAGTGGTATCTAGATGGTCAATATATGGGTGCTTTTGGCTCTCTTTCTTTTCAAACAGGGAACATAGCTAAACCCAGATGGTCAATATTTGGGTGCACTAAGTTATCTTTCTATTCAATCTCTCCACTCCTTTTGGTTATCAAGAGGTCATGACGGTATCCAGATGGTACATGATCTAGATGCATTGGATACTCTTCAGAATTTCATAAAAAGATGCAATGATGGCAAAAATTAGAAACGCGACAACAAATTCGGTCACTCATCCATTTTATCAATTCATATCTATCAAAAAATTCAAAAATCCTTTCTATCATTCTATATCTATCAATCGATCCTAGAGAACACATTTCCACTAACTATCTTCTAACTAACACATGCATTACTTAGATATTTTGTGCATAGTAGATTGCATTCATTTATTGCATAAGAAAAATATAAAGCATGTGCATAATAGATCATATAATCAATTCATCCATCATTAATAACATCATAACTAACATAGGAATGCATTCATCATACTCATATAGTGATTCACACTTTCAACAAATTAATGCTCATCTGACGCATTTTCTATGCTTAATTTGTTGAGGGGGCATATAGTCCACTTTCTATCACTAGGGCAAGCTGGGGCAGGATCAAATCTGAAAATTCTTTGACACAATGTGATGAATCACATTGCATCAAAGAGGGGCAAATGTAAACACCCTGAAATGGACAAACTTGCGACTTGACATTAAAAACAATAATTTTCATCTATTAATTAATGGTTTTTAATCGTTAATTAATCATTTATTTTCTTCTAAATTTATTTCATCTATTAATTAATGGTTTTTTAATCATTAATTACTTATCTATTTTCTTCTAAATTCATTCCCCAAATCATCTAATCAAATTCTCAAAATTAATTAACCCTAATTGATTAATTACCATTAATTAATTCAATTCAATTCAATTTCCTATAGTTTAAATTGAAATATTTAAACTTACTAATTAAATTATTCCATTTAAATTAATTTAATTTCATTCAATAAAGCAATTCTAAATAAAAAATAATTCAATTATCTCACATGTTGAAAACTTTAATTACATAAATGAATTAAATATTCATTTATTTTCAAAGAGATAATCCTTAATCAAAACACATGGGTTACTCCACCCATCTCTCTAGTTCACATGGGTAACTCCACCCACCTCTCTAGTTCACATGGGTAACTCCACCCACCTCTTCAATTCTAAAAGATAATTCACAATTAGCTCTTCACTCAATCAAACTCAATATTCTCTTTACCAATTGAAGAGGTGGAGTTTACTGATAGCGTCTCCAGTTCCTTTTAATCTCAACCGTTCATTTCCCTATCTCTAGGATTAATCTCAACCATTCATATCATCCTTAATTCCTATATAATAAACCCTTCATAACCATTTGAAGGATCCAAGATTTCAAGCTCTCGTACGCCATTACTCTGTTAGTTTGGTTCTATCATTCAAGCCATCTTGCGATCACACACATTTCAATTATCAAATTCTTGACACTTCTCAAGTCATAGACATTGCCCACACCAATAATGAGCATCAAAAACAACAATTTGGAAGGAGTAGAGAGAGACAATAGAAGCTTCAAGCACTTTGGGGTTTGCATTCATTTGTTTTCCTTTCTTTGCTTGTATATTTTATTGGTTACATTTAAGTATTTGTATTAGTAGTTTTGTGTTTTTGATTTCTATCATTGCAAATTGGTGCTACTAACCTTAGCCTTTGGAAAGCTTGGGAACCACAAATCATGAAAAGAGGCGTACAATATCCTCTCTTCAAATCAATTTTGGTAAAATAATCTTGCTCCACTCAAACAATCCATTATGTCATCCATTCTCGGTATAGGAATCCTACACTTTACTGTGATCCTATTGATTTCTCTTGAATCAGTGCACATTCGTCATTCTCCATTCTTCTTAGGTGCCAATATTGTTGGTATTACACATGGACTCAAAATTTCTCATATCAAACCTTTGTTCAATAATTCATGAACTTGTCGGTTAAGCTGTTCATTCTCAGTTAGTGTTAACCTATGTGGTGATTTGTTTGGTAAATTAGCTCTAGGAATCAGATCCATACTACGACTGATGTCTCTCATTGGTGGTAAACCATCAGGTACATTAACTAAAATTATCTCCTTGTACTCAGTGAGTAACTTTTCAACTTCTGCAGGAATATCATCTTCTGTATTCTTACTCGGTTTGTTAGGAATCAAAGCATAACATATATCATTTCTTTTCAAATCCTTAACAAAATTTCTACCTTCCATCAAACAAACTTTCACAGATGTACATATCTCACCAATAGATTCTTCAACCAAAGGTTACAAAACTTGCTTCTTACCATCAACCCAAATATAATATCTATTCAATCTTCCATCATTTATAGCATGTCTATCATACTGCCAAGGTCTACCCAACAAAATATGACAATAATCCATAGGCATAATATCACACAACACCTTATCATAATAGTTTCCAATTTTTAGATTCACAAAAAATTGTTCACTCACCATTAATGTATGCTCATTCTTGATCTATGAGATCCGATAGGGTTTCAAATGTTTCATCCTATCCAATTAAAACTTTGTGACAAATTCCTCAGATGCCAGATTCTCCAAGCTTCCACTGTCAACAATCACCTTCAAAACTTTGTCTGCAACTCTACATGTGGTTTTGAACAAACTTTTTCTGACACGATCTTCTTATCCTTCTCACACCATAGTATCCTTTGGGTCATGATATTTCCTTCCTTCTCAGCTTCATTTGGTGATTCCTCTTACACCAAAGCATTTCTTCTACTGCCAATATTCTTGCTTGCATGTGTACACTCAAAGGATTTATGTCCTTCTTCTCCATAATTGTAACAAGTTACTTGGAACCCTCTTCTACTATGTCCACCTTTAGAGTAATTGCCTCTTCCTTGGTATGAACTTCCACCTTTCCATTCAGTCTTTCCTTTGTCTTGAGATGTGTCTAAAATTGGCTTGTCTGGTTCAGATCTACTATTTTACCATGAGATCTTCCTCTTCCTCTAGGGAATCTACCACCTTTGCCTCTTTGTCTTTGTTCGTATCTTCTGTTCAACTTTTCCTCAACTTTTAGGGCGAATTGTTATGCCTCCTCAATGCTTTCCATCTTGACCAAACCGATCTCATCTTGTACAAAACTTCTCAGTCCATTTAGGTATCTTTCTACTCTCTCCACTTCATCTTCAACATGTCCAGATCTGATGTCCAATCTGTAGAATTCCCCAGTGTAGTCTTTTATTGATCTATCTTTCTACTTCAAACTTTGCATTCTCTTAATCAGATTAATCTGATAATCACAAGGTAGAAATTGGCTTTTCATTTTGTTTATCATCTTATCCCATACCTTGATTTTGTATTTACCTTTCTTCTTTTGATCCAATTGCAGATACTCCCACCATAAGGATGTATGACCTTTCAAATTTTTTCTTGCAATCTTCACCTTCTTGTCCTCTGATACATTCTCATACTCAAAGTATTTTTCCATCTCAGTTATCCAGTCAATCAATTCATCAGAATCCAATTTTTCCACTATATTCAGGAGGATTGAACTAAGGTGTGGATTTCAAACTTGTCAAGGCTCTCATGAATCTCTCTTCTTCCTAGTCCATCATAGGTGTAGGTGCAGCTTCACCTTGAACCTCTTCCAATTCATCATCACTAACATCTTCAAGATGTCTTCCTCTGCACTAGGCTGTCTCAATAGCTTCCAATATAGCAGCCATCTATCTAAGCATATCAGCTAGACCTAAATTTTCATTTCCTCTCCCATGAACCATCTTTAATCCCTCTGCAATTGTAGGTCAGATCACAATCTTCTACCCCGCAAAAATATCACCAACTAGGGTTGGGGTTTTCAGGAAGGAACTTAGATCTCACCAATGCTCTGATACCACTTGACATAAGGAGGGTTGACAGATGGGGCCTAGGGCTCTCCCAAATACCAAACTAACTTGCAAAAACAATGTGGAAGCTAACAAAAACACAGTGAAAGAAGAAACATCAGAGATATTTTTCATTAATTGATCAAACTCATTACATTCCAGGTTATAAGGCCTTCCCATTTTGGGCCATATACATTCAATGAATTACAAATTGATCCTCATACATGCGAGGTCACAGATCTGCCTTACAATATCTCAATATATAATCTTCTATATCTAATCTGATATCAAATCCTACTTCCTCTAAAAATTGCTCTCTAAAACTAAGAATATAGAAACAAATATATACAAGAGTCCAACACAGAGGTCAGTGCTCATATCCACAAGTAATACCCATATTTAGGTCCACATAGATCCCTATGAGAGACTCCAAATCGATTAATCCATAGAAATTAACTAAAGAAGTTGGCCACCAGATCCAACTCCAAAATAAACATCTCAGGCAAAGGTTTACCGAGCAACAGAGTGACTCGAGCAAAGAACACCCTGAGAAATAGAAAAACAAAACCTGAGTGTCAGAAGAAATGAACTTGGAAACAAGCATGATCGAGTGATAGAAACCCAAGAAACAAAAAATGCACAAGCATGCCCGAGTGATAGAACCCTAGCAACAGAGACCAACCTGAAACAATCATAACTGAGTGATAGAGCACAAGCAACAAAGTACTTCTCTGAGTAGCCTCTAAACAAGATAATGAAAAAAATAAAAACATCTTTTTGGTTGAGCAAGATTGCTAAGGACCCAAGATTCTCCTACATCAAAACCAAAATAGGGAAAAGACCACGGTGGAGATTAATACCCACTAAAATAATGTACTCTTTTGAAGTACACCCTGTGAGGAGCTTAACCCTGTTAGGAGTTTACAACAACACTATTAGGTGATAATCGGTTAAGGGATTTACCTTAATCCTATTAGAACCTTTACCCTGTTAGGAGTATCGTTGTTAGAGGACTTAAAATAACAAGCTAATGTGTCACCTTGTTATAGGATTTATAATAAAGATCTATTAGGATCTACCCTGTTAGGGGATTTCAACTTCTGTAACTATTAGGGAGAAACATTAATAATGATTTGTAAAATAGAACTACCTCTACTTGATAAGATCCTCTGAAGCACATAATCTCTTCTGAGAATACTCAACTCTTTCTTGGCTTGATCACAACATGCACCTTATACTACACTTGCAAAACACATGACCAACACACTTTGCATTCAACTTCAACCATTATATAATGCACTATTAAGTCCACCACCTTGATCAAACCCTAAAATGAAATTACAAAGCATCCTGCTCAAATCCAATGTAAAAAACAAGAAAATTAAATACACAAAATATATTTCCAAGACCACGTCGGCCTACACAATGAATTACATATGAAATTAAGCCAAAGATTCAAACACATTTTAACCATACTCAAGCTTCCTCTAGAATCTTCTCCACACAAAAACATTGATCAATGTGATGCTAGATCATCACCTCCAATCATGAATACACTTCATCAGATCATGAATCATTCATCGTAAATCACCGAGGCATCAATATCGATCACTGATACAAGATCTTCTATCAGTAGCTCAAGAACACAAACACTTAATCTATTGAATAACATTGTCTCATCTCACTGATCACTTATCCTTTTTGTTGGTCATGCAAAGTAGTTGCGATTGAAAATATAGAATTTGAACACTGTTGACCACCATATCCTATGACCGCGCTACAAGATACATCATAGATTTGACAAGACATTCAAATCATCTACCAACTTTCATTAATTGTTCTAGAAGTTGTAGTGTTATACTCCATTTGATTACAACTCTCACATAAATGTAATTCAATAGTAGTAGTCATGCATATGACATCCAGAGACATACCTAAGTCTCCCCTAAATATAGAAACCACTGAAAGACACTGAAACTCTTCATTCATCACAAATATGTTTTCCAACATACTAATAATAGAAAGTCAATAATCGACATCAATGACAATATAATATCTTATCATCCTATAGTCAAATCACCATGTAGTCACCAAAACATACTTACCACCACTAGATCAGATATGCCAACAATATCCTCCTTTTGAATTGATGGAAAAACTCTCTTCATCAATAGAATACATCAACATATTCAATCATGAAACATTAAAAAGATGTTTCCACTTGTTTCTTTCACATGTTCTGCAATTACTCCCCCTTACACTTGTAACACCCCAAAATTGGCACCTTATAATTCCAATCAATTTTGGTGTGCTCCTTCAATTTCTCATCATCGAAGTCCTATTATACTAGACAAATTCTCCTTTCTATTTGACTTTAATTGACTTAGTCTCAAATGCAGAAAACCTAAATTTACATAAATTTAACACTATATTTAATTCCTAAATTATCAAAGTTTATTAGCTAAAAATCCCTATGATTAATTAATTTAATTCTAAAGTCCTAAGTGCTTTTAAATTAAATTAATTCCACCCCCTTTAGCTAATATACATCAAAAGGAATTGAATAGTTATTTAATTGTTTGAATGGATTATCCTCAAAAAGAATTCCATAATTCTATATGAAAAGTCACTCATGTGGCAATAATCCACTCTTTTAATTAAATAATTCTTGCATTTTTGTCTCAATCTCCATCCATGAAAATGAAGAGGCAATTGTTTCTTTTCAAGAAACTCTTCACCCTCTTTCCATGGTTCTTCTATATTATGGGCCTTATTTCTTCATTTGAGAGGATGAATTGAAGAGTATCAAAACTATAGCTAATTTTGTCTTGATTTTCATGCTTTTGAGTTTTGTTGCATAATTAGTTTGTTTTTATTTAGAGTAATAATATGTTGCATTTTAAAGTAGTTTTCTTACATATCTAGTATCTTAATTTCATCATCTTTTCAAGCAATTCTAGATTAATATGGATTTCAATTCTAGATTAATATGCATTTCAATTCTAGATTAATGGAAATTTCTTTCTAGATTAATAACATTTCATTTCTAAATTGATAGCATTTTGCTCATCTTTTATGCTTTAGAAATCCTCCATTTTAGCGATGGTCAAGGTTGTTGGCTCTCGTTCTGAGAGTAAATTTGACATCCCCAACTAAATAGGAGGCATCAGGTCTCTTTATTCAAGTTTGCAAAATGAACAATTCATGTTCATCTTTGAAAATTGAATGATTGAGTAAGGACTATGTTGGGTTTGTTCCTGATTTAGAGGTCACATTCAAGCACATAACATTTTGGCGCCCACCGTGGGGCAGAAAAAATGATTTCTGGCCTCATTCTCAAACTTTTTTGATAGTGATTTGAACTCTGTCGTACGTCCATACGCCATTGGTATAGAATATCGTGTGACATTTTAGATCGAACCACCTGATGTTTTTCTCCCAGTAGCACTCTCTCGCGCAAGGAAATAGAAAGCTCGTATAGGTCCTTGCACTTTCTCGTGCACAGTGAAATACTTGCTCGCACGAAATTTCACAGACAGTCATTTAATTTCCAGAATTTGCAATTTATTATTATAATTTTCTGACATTTCCTCTCTACTGTTGATTTCACATTTTTGATTTCTACTGTAGCATAACAGTGGTCTGCAGGTCGCTTGTCAAAGATCATAAAAAATTCCTAACGGTTTGCTTGCAGGACGATTGTCAAAGGCATATTAAAAATGTTGTGTGTGTTTACTGTTTTTCATTCACATAATTTAAATAAGGCTTTGTTAAAATTTCTTAAGGGTCCCGATAGCAAAGTAGGGGAATAGGCTCTTCATTACATGGAAGTGATGCCCATGGATGAAACCGAGACCCAGATGTTGCTAGCATGACAGATACTTGGGGAAGCAAAGCAAGATAGTGAATCTTTAGCACTTCTACTTGTTAGGGGATTATGCTCTTCTCTCTTTGAGAGAATCAGAAACCCAAAGGCTTGTGGATTTGGTGGAGTGAAACTACCTCGGTGATGAATATGGTTGATTTATTTGGGTAAGGTGAAGAGGTATAGAAGTATGCTCTTCTCTCTTTGAGAGAATAAAAAAATCAAACCCTTGAATCCAAACCAAGTTGTGTCACCTTTAGAGGGCTTGCCGAAAGTTGAGTCTCCGGGAACGATCCAAGTGAGTACACACCTATCGCCAGTGATTCCACCTCACTATAATAAAGTATTCTTTGTTGAGTCCAAAGAATCCAAAGCCATGGTAACTTCTTTCTCATGATTTCGACTATCATCTTGAGAAAGCCTTGTTTTTCATACTAAGCAGCGCCGCTCCTAGCCTTGCTTGCAAGGGTGTATGACTTTCAAGTGTTGGTGTGGCTGTGAGGCCCTAGCTTTTTATCAGAGGCACCAAAGCTTATTGTGAATAGAAGCCCACTAAAAACTCTCTTAGTTAGACGCCTACTCGGATCACCTCCAAAAGAAGACATAATCTGTGCGCAGGGAGAGGGAAGAATCTCTCCCCTAGATTCATGACATAGGTATGCACCTGGATGCTTGAAGTGGTATATGATGCTGGCCCCTTCTTTAAGGGTAACCTTCGAACATATATACTTAATCCTTGGAAATGCCAAAAAAATGGATGCTCTCTTGAGGGTGACACTGCTGTGTGAGGTGCATGCATAAGACAACAGGGCACAAATTTTGTCTTCTCCACCATTTTTTTTGTAGGGATAACTAAGTGTTTGTTTTGAGTCTTAAACTGTCCAATCATGATAAAAAAAAGACTCCCATGATTCTTCCAAGTTGCTTTGTCCTTGGTGGAACTTTTTACGACTATTGCTTGTGTCACTATTGCTTTTCTGAAACTTCATGCTTGTTAATGAGTGCTTGTCACCTTGAAATTGAGATTTCTGATCTATATCATCATAAAAATTCCCTAAACCTATAAATTTTTTCAGAGAACAGTCCTGAATGTGTCTTAAAATCTGGTTTTTATCTCAAAAATTGAGTCTGTTTATCAAAATCTGGAGTTTTCTCGCGCGAGCTTTCAAAAACTGAGCACTTTCTCACGTGAGCTAGCATTTTCTCACATGAAGTTGAGCACTTTCTCATGCGGCGTAGCACTTTCTCATGCAAATCTATATCCTGGTGTCCAAAATAGCGAGCTTTTTCCCATTGACTGGTGATTTTTTTGTCTGATCTGACTTTTACCTGAGGTCTGATTGCATGTTTGCTTGTTGTTTGCAGACTAAAACTGGTTGTTTCAAGTTGCGAACTGACTGATTCTTACTCAAACTTGTCTTGTCTCTTTGTCTCCATCCTATCTTTTCTGTGTTTTCATACCTTGCGACACAATAGTCACATGTACTCTTGATGATTCATACCGAGTGTATCTCACATCTTGGCTGTTCTAGCCTCTATCTCCTTTTTTTATTATCTCTAGAGACAGAGTTCTAAGTTGGATCCTAAGTCCCCCCTCATTTAAATCTTCTAAGAAAGTGTATCAAGACAATCTTACAATGTTTGAAAGCAAAGAAGAGATTCTTAGGGAAACTTTATGGAAACAACTTCTAACTTTGGAATCTGAACTCCAACGATTAAAGGGGGGAAAGGATACTTCATCTGACAAATCCTTATTAAGATCAAACTATCCTTTTCCATTTGATCATGATTCTCACATCTCTCCACTTTCTTCCAACATGGATAAATCTTGGTATGATAATCCCAACTTTGATCAAGAACAATTTGATGACAATCCCAACTTTGATCAAGAATAATTTGATGACAATCCCAATTTTCATCCAGACCAGTTTTATGACAATCCCAACTTTGATTAAGAGCATGTAGAGGAAGCCATGACAACATCAGATGAGATCCCTTTCTATCCACAAAAGAAGGATATGGCAAGTCAAGAAGTGTCTAATTATCCTTCAAAGAGAATCTTTACTCCTTTGGGACAATATTATGAATTTGCATTGGAAGAAATTCTTGAGAATGACCTCATCACGTTGCCTAAAATCACGTTAACTGGATCCACATTCTTCAGTAACTACTATGCATATCATCGACACAATAAGTATGAAACTTCATCTTGCATGAAGTTGAAACATAAAATCCAAGATCTCATAGATGATGGAATAATCAAAGTGGAAAATCCTAATGAATCACCTAGTGAAGATACTAATCTCAAGCAGGATCAATATCACAAACCTATGTCTAGCAATGATTCCCATCTCACATCTACTTCTTCCACCATTCCTCCATCTCCTAAAGCTTCATCATCTCTGTCAAAAATTGAACCTAATGATGACTATGTCTACCCTCAAGGACTACCTCTAAAAGAGATCCAAGCTAATCCACATACGACTCCAAGTCCTTCTCAGGCTTCAAAGATCATAGAATCCAAGCTTCCATGTGCTTCAATGCTTATCATTCCTATTCCCAAGGACTATCTGTCAGCGTGTCAAGAATTCCATATGCAGATCAAAACTCCTACCTCGCCCTTAAAAGTGGCTTCATGTCAAGAGGAGAATCCATAATGTGAGGAAACAAATATCAGTTATGATCAAGATCAAGACACCATCCATCTTAATCCAATGGTTGACTAGTGTTGCATATCTCAAAAATCCCATGATAATTTTGTCATCCCCTTCCACCTCTTCCAAGAACATCCTCTATCTCCCAAGCAAGATCAAGATACCCTTTCCACCATCTCTAATGAACCTATTGAAAATGAAGAAGAAGGTACCTTTTGTACACCATCTAAAGATCCTTGTCAAGATCAGAGCATCCCTTCATCTCCATGTCATGCTCTTCCATATCTAGAAAACATTGTTCCTCCAAATCCCTTGCAAAAAAATAGATCCCCTGAAGCTTCAGCTGCTCCTATCAAAGCTACTCATGCAACTATTGAAATAAAGGTGAATTCAAAAGACAAGAGCCTTGGTCATGCAGCTCACTCTAAATATGTTGATATCCCCTCCACACTTTATATCCCTCCATTCAAACATAAGCATCAGTCTTCTCCATCCTCCAAATCTATCCTTGGTCCTTATATCCCAAAGTTGAGACCGTCAAACCTTCCATCTATATT